>CAKNFA010000083.1:0-25836 GCA_930367235.1 Sarcophaga rosellei | reverse complement strand
AATAGAATAGAATAGAATAGAATAGAATAGAATAGAATAGAATAGAATAGAATAGAATAGAATAGAATAGAATAGAATAGAATAGAATAGAATAGAATAGAATAGAATAGAATAGAATAGAATAATAGAATAGAATAGAATAGAATAGAATAGAATAGAATAGAATAGAATAGAATAGAATAGAATAGAATAGAATAGAATAGAATAGAATAGAATAGAATAGAATAGAATAGAATAGAATAGAATAGAATAGAATAGAATAGAATAGAATAGAATAGAATAGAATAGAATAGAATAGAATAGAATAGAATAGAATAGAATAGAATAGAATAGAATAGAATAGAATAGAATAGAATAGAATAGAATAGAATAGAATAGAATAGAATAGAATAGAATAGAATAGAATAGAATAGAATAGAATAGAATAGAATAGAATAGAATAGAATAGAATAGAATAGAATAGAATAGAATAGAATAGAATAGAATAGAATAGAATAGAATAGAATAGAATAGAATAGAATAGAATAGAATAGAATAGAATAGAATAGAATAGAATAGAATAGAATAGAATAGAATAGAATAGAATAGAATAGAATAGAATAGAATAGAATAGAATAGAATAGAATAGAATAGAATAGAATAGAATAGAATAGAATAGAATAGAATAGAATAGAATAGAATAGAATAGAATAGAATAGAATAGAATAGAATAGAATAGAATAGAATAGAATAGAATAGAATAGAATAGAATAGAATAGAATAGAATAGAATAGAATAGAATAGAATAGAATAGAATAGAATAGAATAGAATAGAATAGAATAGAATAGAATAGAATAGAATAGAATAGAATAGAATAGAATAGAATAGAATAGAATAGAATAGAATAGAATAGAATAGAATAGAATAGAATAGAATAGAATAGAATAGAATAGAATAGAATAGAATAGAATAGAATAGAATAGAATAGAATAGAATAGAATAGAATAGAATAGAATAGAATAGAATAGAATAGAATAGAATAGAATAGAATAGAATAGAATAGAATAGAATAGAATAGAATAGAATAGAATAGAATAGAATAGAATAGAATAGAATAGAATAGAATAGAATAGAATAGAATAGAATAGAATAGAATAGAATAGAATAGAATAGAATAGAATAGAATAGAATAGAATAGAATAGAATAGAATAGAATAGAATAGAATAGAATAGAATAGAATAGAATAGAATAGAATAGAATAGAATAGAATAGAATAGATAGAATAGAATAGAATAGAATAGAATAGAATAGAATAGAATAGAATAGAATAGAATAGAATAGAATAGAATAGAATAGAATAGAATAGAATAGAATAGAATAGAATAGAATAGAATAGAATAGAATAGAATAGAATAGAATAGAATAGAATAGAATAGAATAGAATAGAATAGAATAGAATAGAATAGAATAGAATAGAATAGAATAGAATAGAATAGAATAGAATAGAATAGAATAGAATAGAATAGAATAGAATAGAATAGAATAGAATAGAATAGAATAGAATAGAATAGAATAGAATAGAATAGAATAGAATAGAATAGAATAGAATAGAATAGAATAGAATAGAATAGAATAGAATAGAATAGAATAGAATAGAATAGAATAGAATAGAATAGAATAGAATAGAATAGAATAGAATAGAATAGAATAGAATAGAATAGAATAGAATAGAATAGAATAGAATAGAATAGAATAGAATAGAATAGAAATAGAATAGAATAGAATAGAATAGAATAGAATAGAATAGAATAGAATAGAATAGAATAGAATAGAATAGAATAGAATAGAATAGAATAGAATAGAATAGAATAGAATAGAATAGAATAGAATAGAATAGAATAGAATAGAATAGAATAGAATAGAATAGAATAGAATAGAATAGAATAGAATAGAATAGAATAGAATAGAATAGAATAGAATAGAATAGAATAGAATAGAATAGAATAGAATAGAATAGAATAGAATAGAATAGAATAGAATAGAATAGAATAGAATAGAATAGAATAGAATAGAATAGAATAGAATAGAATAGAATAGAATAGAATAGAATAGAATAGAATAGAATAGAATAGAATAGAATAGAATAGAATAGAATAGAATAGAATAGAATAGAATAGAATAGAATAGAATAGAATAGAATAGAATAGAATAGAATAGAATAGAATAGAATAGAATAGAATAGAATAGAATAGAATAGAATAGAATAGAATAGAATAGAATAGAATAGAATAGAATAGAATAGAATAGAATAGAATAGAATAGAATAGAATAGAATAGAATAGAATAGAATAGAATAGAATAGAATAGAATAGAATAGAATAGAATAGAATAGAATAGAATAGAATAGAATAGAATAGAATAGAATAGAATAGAATAGAATAGAATAGAATAGAATAGAATAGAATAGAATAGAATAGAATAGAATAGAATAGAATAGAATAGAATAGAATAGAATAGAATAGAATAGAATAGAATAGAATAGAATAGAATAGAATAGAATAGATAGAATAGAATAGAATAGAATAGAATAGAATAGAATAGAATAGAATAGAATAGAATAGAATAGAATAGAATAGAATAGAATAGAATAGAATAGAATAGAATAGAATAGAATAGAATAGAATAGAATAGAATAGAATAGAATAGAATAGAATAGAATAGAATAGAATAGAATAGAATAGAATAGAATAGAATAGAATAGAATAGAATAGAATAGAATAGAATAGAATAGAATAGAATAGAATAGAATAGAATAGAATAGAATAGAATAGAATAGAATAGAATAGAATAGAATAGAATAGAATAGAATAGAATAGAATAGAATAGAATAGAATAGAATAGAATAGAATAGAATAGAATAGAATAGAATAGAATAGAATAGAATAGAATAGAATAGAATAGAATAGAATAGAATAGAATAGAATAGAATAGAATAGAATAGAATAGAATAGAATAGAATAGAATAGAATAGAATAGAATAGAAATAGAATAGAATAGAATAGAATAGAATAGAATAGATAGAATAGAATAGAATAGAATAGAATAGAATAGAATAGAATAGAATAGAATAGAATAGAATAGAATAGAATAGAATAGAATAGAATAGAATAGAATAGAATAGAATAGAATAGAATAGAATAGAATAGAATAGAATAGAATAGAATAGAATAGACTAGAATAGACTAGAATAGACTAGAATAGACTAGAATAGACTAGAATAGACTAGAATAGACTAGAATAGACTAGAATAGACTAGAATAGACTAGAATAGAATAGAATAGAATAGAATAGAATAGAATAGAATAGAATAGAATAGAATAGAATAGAATAGAATAGAATAGAATAGAATAGAATAGAATAGAATAGAATAGAATAGAATAGAATAGAATAGAATAGAATAGAATAGAATAGAATAGAATAGAATAGAATAGAATAGAATAGAATAGAATAGAATAGAATAGAATAGAATAGAATAGAATAGAATAGAATAGAATAGAATAGAATAGAATAGAATAGAATAGAATAGAATAGAATAGAATAGAATAGAATAGAATAGAATAGAATAGAATAGAATAGAATAGAATAGAATAGAATAGAATAGAATAGAATAGAATAGAATAGAATAGAATAGAATAGAATAGAATAGAATAGAATAGAATAGAATAGAATAGAATAGAATAGAATAGAATAGAATAGAATAGAATAGAATAGAATAGAATAGAATAGAATAGAATAGAATAGAATAGAATAGAATAGAATAGAATAGAATAGAATAGAATAGAATAGAATAGAATAGAATAGAATAGAATAGAATAGAATAGAATAGAATAGAATAGAATAGAATAGAATAGAATAGAATAGAATAGAATAGAATAGAATAGAATAGAATAGAATAGAATAGAATAGAATAGAATAGAATAGAATAGAATAGAATAGAATAGAATAGAATAGAATAGAATAGAATAGAATAGAATAGAATAGAATAGAATAGAATAGAATAGAATCGAATAGAATAGAATAGAATAGAATAGAATAGAATAGAATAGAATAGAATAGAATAGAATAGAATAGAATAGAATAGAATAGAATAGAATAGAATAGAATAGAATAGAATAGAATAGAATAGAATAGAATAGAATAGAATAGAATAGAATAGAATAGAATAGAATAGAATAGAATAGAATAGAATAGAATAGAATAGAATAGAATAGAATAGAATAGAATAGAATAGAATAGAATAGAATAGAATAGAATAGAATAGAATAGAATAGAATAGAATAGAATAGAATAGAATAGAATAGAATAGAATAGAATAGAATAGAATAGAATAGAATAGAATAGAATAGAATAGAATAGAATAGAATAGAATAGAATAGAATAGAATAGAATAGAATAGAATAGAATAGAATAGAATAGAATAGAATAGAATAGAATAGAATAGAATAGAATAGAATAGAATAGAATAGAATAGAATAGAATAGAATAGAATAGAATAGAATAGAATAGAATAGAATAGAATAGAATAGAATAGAATAGAATAGAATAGAATAGAATAGAATAGAATAGAATAGAATAGAATAGAATAGAATAGAATAGAATAGAATAGAATAGAATAGAATAGAATAGAATAGAATAGAATAGAATAGAATAGAATAGAATAGAATAGAATAGAATAGAATAGAATAGAATAGAATAGAATAGAATAGAATAGAATAGAATAGAATAGAATAGAATAGAATAGAATAGAATAGAATAGAATAGAATAGAATAGAATAGAATAGAATAGAATAGAATAGAATAGAATAGAATAGAATAGAATAGAATAGAATAGAATAGAATAGAATAGAATAGAATAGAATAGAATAGAATAGAATAGAATAGAATAGAATAGAATAGAATAGAATAGAATAGAATAGAATAGAATAGAATAGAATAGAATAGAATAGAATAGAATAGAATAGAATAGAATAGAATAGAATAGAATAGAATAGAATAGAATAGAATAGAATAGAATAGAATAGAATAGAATAGAATAGAATAGAATAGAATAGAATAGAATAGAATAGAATAGAATAGAATAGAATAGAATAGAATAGAATAGAATAGAATAGAATAGAATAGAATAGAATAGAATAGAATAGAATAGAATAGAATAGAATAGAATAGAATAGAATAGAATAGAATAGAATAGAATAGAATAGAATAGAATAGAATAGAATAGAATAGAATAGAATAGAATAGAATAGAATAGAATAGAATAGAATAGAATAGAATAGAATAGAATAGAATAGAATAGAATAGAATAGAATAGAATAGAATAGAATAGAATAGAATAGAATAGAATAGAATAGAATAGAATAGAATAGAATAGAATAGAATAGAATAGAATAGAATAGAATAGAATAGAATAGAATAGAATAGAATAGAATAGAATAGAATAGAATAGAATAGAATAGAATAGAATAGAATAGAATAGAATAGAATAGAATAGAATAGAATAGAATAGAATAGAATAGAATAGAATAGAATAGAATAGAATAGAATAGAATAGAATAGAATAGAATAGAATAGAATAGAATAGAATAGAATAGAATAGAATAGAATAGAATAGAATAGAATAGAATAGAATAGAATAGAATAGAATAGAATAGAATAGAATAGAATAGAATAGAATAGAATAGAATAGAATAGAATAGAATAGAATAGAATAGAATAGAATAGAATAGAATAGAATAGAATAGAATAGAATAGAATAGAATAGAATAGAATAGAATAGAATAGAATAGAATAGAATAGAATAGAATAGAATAGAATAGAATAGAATAGAATAGAATAGAATAGAATAGAATAGAATAGAATAGAATAGAATAGAATAGAATAGAATAGAATAGAATAGAATAGAATAGAATAGAATAGAATAGAATAGAATAGAATAGAATAGAATAGAATAGAATAGAATAGAATAGAATAGAATAGAATAGAATAGAATAGAATAGAATAGAATAGAATAGAATAGAATAGAATAGAATAGAATAGAATAGAATAGAATAGAATAGAATAGAATAGAATAGAATAGAATAGAATAGAATAGAATAGAATAGAATAGAATAGAATAGAATAGAATAGAATAGAATAGAATAGAATAGAATAGAATAGAATAGAATAGAATAGAATAGAATAGAATAGAATAGAATAGAATAGAATAGAATAGAATAGAATAGAATAGAATAGAATAGAATAGAATAGAATAGAATAGAATAGAATAGAATAGAATAGAATAGAATAGAATAGAATAGAATAGAATAGAATAGAATAGAATAGAATAGAATAGAATAGAATAGAATAGAATAGAATAGAATAGAATAGAATAGAATAGAATAGAATAGAATAGAATAGAATAGAATAGAATAGAATAGAATAGAATAGAATAGAATAGAATAGAATAGAATAGAATAGAATAGAATAGAATAGAATAGAATAGAATAGAATAGAATAGAATAGAATAGAATAGAATAGAATAGAATAGAATAGAATAGAATAGAATAGAATAGAATAGAATAGAATAGAATAGAATAGAATAGAATAGAATAGAATAGAATAGAATAGAATAGAATAGAATAGAATAGAATAGAATAGAATAGAATAGAATAGAATAGAATAGAATAGAATAGAATAGAATAGAATAGAATAGAATAGAATAGAATAGAATAGAATAGAATAGAATAGAATAGAATAGAATAGAATAGAATAGAATAGAATAGAATAGAATAGAATAGAATAGAATAGAATAGAATAGAATAGAATAGAATAGAATAGAATAGAATAGAATAGAATAGAATAGAATAGAATAGAATAGAATAGAATAGAATAGAATAGAATAGAATAGAATAGAATAGAATAGAATAGAATAGAATAGAATAGAATAGAATAGAATAGAATAGAATAGAATAGAATAGAATAGAATAGAATAGCATAGAATAGAATAGAATAGAATAGAATAGAATAGAATAGAATAGAATAGAATAGAATAGAATAGAATAGAATAGAATAGAATAGAATAGAATAGAATAGAATAGAATAGAATAGAATAGAATAGAATAGAATAGAATAGAATAGAATAGAATAGAATAGAATAGAATAGAATAGAATAGAATAGAATAGAATAGAATAGAATAGAATAGAATAGAATAGAATAGAATAGAATAGAATAGAATAGAATAGAATAGAATAGAATAGAATAGAATAGAATAGAATAGAATAGAATAGAATAGAATAGAATAGAATAGAATAGAATAGAATAGAATAGAATAGAATAGAATAGAATAGAATAGAATAGAATAGAATAGAATAGAATAGAATAGAATAGAATAGAATAGAATAGAATAGAATAGAATAGAATAGAATAGAATAGAATAGAATAGAATAGAATAGAATAGAATAGAATAGAATAGAATAGAATAGAATAGAATAGAATAGAATAGAATAGAATAGAATAGAATAGAATAGAATAGAATAGAATAGAATAGAATAGAATAGAATAGAATAGAATAGAATAGAATAGAATAGAATAGAATAGAATAGAATAGAATAGAATAGAATAGAATAGAATAGAATAGAATAGAATAGAATAGAATAGAATAGAATAGAATAGAATAGAATAGAATAGAATAGAATAGAATAGAATAGAATAGAATAGAATAGAATAGAATAGAATAGAATAGAATAGAATAGAATAGAATAGAATAGAATAGAATAGAATAGAATAGAATAGAATAGAATAGAATAGAATAGAATAGAATAGAATAGAATAGAATAGAATAGAATAGAATAGAATAGAATAGAATAGAATAGAATAGAATAGAATAGAATAGAATAGAATAGAATAGAATAGAATAGAATAGAATAGAATAGAATAGAATAGAATAGAATAGAATAGAATAGAATAGAATAGAATAGAATAGAATAGAATAGAATAGAATAGAATAGAATAGAATAGAATAGAATAGAATAGAATAGAATAGAATAGAATAGAATAGAATAGAATAGAATAGAATAGAATAGAATAGAATAGAATAGAATAGAATAGAATAGAATAGAATAGAATAGAATAGAATAGAATAGAATAGAATAGAATAGAATAGAATAGAATAGAATAGAATAGAATAGAATAGAATAGAATAGAATAGAATAGAATAGAATAGAATAGAATAGAATAGAATAGAATAGAATAGAATAGAATAGAATAGAATAGAATAGAATAGAATAGAATAGAATAGAATAGAATAGAATAGAATAGAATAGAATAGAATAGAATAGAATAGAATAGAATAGAATAGAATAGAATAGAATAGAATAGAATAGAATAGAATAGAATAGAATAGAATAGAATAGAATAGAATAGAATAGAATAGAATAGAATAGAATAGAATAGAATAGAATAGAATAGAATAGAATAGAATAGAATAGAATAGAATAGAATAGAATAGAATAGAATAGAATAGAATAGAATAGAATAGAATAGAATAGAATAGAATAGAATAGAATAGAATAGAATAGAATAGAATAGAATAGAATAGAATAGAATAGAATAGAATAGAATAGAATAGAATAGAATAGAATAGAATAGAATAGAATAGAATAGAATAGAATAGAATAGAATAGAATAGAATAGAATAGAATAGAATAGAATAGAATAGAATAGAATAGAATAGAATAGAATAGAATAGAATAGAATAGAATAGAATAGAATAGAATAGAATAGAATAGAATAGAATAGAATAGAATAGAATAGAATAGAATAGAATAGAATAGAATAGAATAGAATAGAATAGAATAGAATAGAATAGAATAGAATAGAATAGAATAGAATAGAATAGAATAGAATAGAATAGAATAGAATAGAATAGAATAGAATAGAATAGAATAGAATAGAATAGAATAGAATAGAATAGAATAGAATAGAATAGAATAGAATAGAATAGAATAGAATAGAATAGAATAGAATAGAATAGAATAGAATAGAATAGAATAGAATAGAATAGAATAGAATAGAATAGAATAGAATAGAATAGAATAGAATAGAATAGAATAGAATAGAATAGAATAGAATAGAATAGAATAGAATAGAATAGAATAGAATAGAATAGAATAGAATAGAATAGAATAGAATAGAATAGAATAGAATAGAATAGAATAGAATAGAATAGAATAGAATAGAATAGAATAGAATAGAATAGAATAGAATAGAATAGAATAGAATAGAATAGAATAGAATAGAATAGAATAGAATAGAATAGAATAGAATAGAATAGAATAGAATAGAATAGAATAGAATAGAATAGAATAGAATAGAATAGAATAGAATAGAATAGAATAGAATAGAATAGAATAGAATAGAATAGAATAGAATAGAATAGAATAGAATAGAATAGAATAGAATAGAATAGAATAGAATAGAATAGAATAGAATAGAATAGAATAGAATAGAATAGAATAGAATAGAATAGAATAGAATAGAATAGAATAGAATAGAATAGAATAGAATAGAATAGAATAGAATAGAATAGAATAGAATAGAATAGAATAGAATAGAATAGAATAGAATAGAATAGAATAGAATAGAATAGAATAGAATAGAATAGAATAGAATAGAATAGAATAGAATAGAATAGAATAGAATAGAATAGAATAGAATAGAATAGAATAGAATAGAATAGAATAGAATAGAATAGAATAGAATAGAATAGAATAGAATAGAATAGAATAGAATAGAATAGAATAGAATAGAATAGAATAGAATAGAATAGAATAGAATAGAATAGAATAGAATAGAATAGAATAGAATAGACTAGAATAGACTAGAATAGACTAGAATAGACTAGAATAGACTAGAATAGACTAGAATAGACTAGAATAGACTAGAATAGTCTAGAATAGACTATAATAGACTAGAATAGTCTAGAATAGTCTAGAATAGTCTAGAATATAGTAGAATAGACTAGAATAGACTAGAATAGACTAGAATAGACTAGAATAGACTAGAATATAGTAGAATAGACTAGAATAGACTAGAATAGACTAGAATAGTCTAGAATAGACTAGAATATAGTAGAATAGACTAGAATAGACTAGAATAGAATAGAATAGAATAGAATAGACTAGAATAGACTAGAATAGACTAGAATATAGTAGAATAGAATAGAATAGAATAGAATAGAATAGAATAGAATAGAATAGAATAGAATAGAATAGAATAGAATAGAATAGAATAGAATAGAATAGAATAGAATAGAATAGAATAGAATAGAATAGAATAGAATAGAATAGAATAGAATAGAATAGAATAGAATAGAATAGAATAGAATAGAATAGAATAGAATAGAATAGAATAGAATAGAATAGAATAGAATAGAATAGAATAGAATAGAATAGAATAGAATAGAATAGAATAGAATAGAATAGAATAGAATAGAATAGAATAGAATAGAATAGAATAGAATAGAATAGAATAGAATAGAATAGAATAGAATAGAATAGAATAGAATAGAATAGAATAGAATAGAATAGAATAGAATAGAATAGAATAGAATAGAATAGAATAGAATAGAATAGAATAGAATAGAATAGAATAGAATAGAATAGAATAGAATAGAATAGAATAGAATAGAATAGAATAGAATAGAATAGAATAGAATAGAATAGAATAGAATAGAATAGAATAGAATAGAATAGAATAGAATAGAATAGAATAGAATAGAATAGAATAGAATAGAATAGAATAGAATAGAATAGAATAGAATAGAATAGACTAGAATATAGTAGAATAGACTAGAATAGACTAGAATATAGTAGAATAGACTAGAATAGACTAGAATAGACTAGAATAGTCTAGAATAGACTAGAATAGACTAGAATAGACTAGAATAGACTAGAATAGACTAGAATAGACTAGAATAGTCTAGAATAGACTAGAATAGACTAGAATATAGTAGAATAGAGTAGAATAGACTAGAATAGAATAGAATAGACTAGAATAGACTAGAATAGACTAGAATAGACTAGAATAGTCTAGAATAGACTAGAATAGACTAGAATAGACTAGAATAGACTAGAATAGACTAGAATAGACTAGAATAGACTAGAATATAGTAGAATAGACTAGAATAGTCTAGAATAGACTAGAATAGTCTAGAATAGACTAGAATAGACTAGAATAGACTAGAATAGACTAGAATAGACTAGAATAGACTAGAATAGAATAGAATAGACTAGAATAGACTAGAATAGACTAGAATAGAATAGAATAGAATAGAATAGAATAGAATAGAATAGAATAGAATAGAATAGAATAGAATAGAATAGAATAGAATAGAATAGAATAGAATAGAATAGAATAGAATAGAATAGAATAGAATAGAATAGAATAGAATAGAATAGAATAGAATAGAATAGAATAGAATAGAATAGAATAGAATAGAATAGAATAGAATAGAATAGAATAGAATAGAATAGAATAGAATAGAATAGAATAGAATAGAATAGAATAGAATAGAATAGAATAGAATAGAATAGAATAGAATAGAATAGAATAGAATAGAATAGAATAGAATAGAATAGAATAGAATAGAATAGAATAGAATAGAATAGAATAGAATAGAATAGAATAGAATAGAATAGAATAGAATAGAATAGAATAGAATAGAATAGAATAGAATAGAATAGAATAGAATAGAATAGAATAGAATCAGTTCTCTCACGATTGTTGACTGTGACTGACGTGTCGTTATCTGTGCTGTGTGATAAATTTCTTTTGCTAATAATTATTAAAATTGTCAAAAATTTCTAAAAGGCGGTCTGGTGACAAACCGGAGGACTTGAAGTCCACGGTTAATGCGTCAGGCTTAAAAATGAGCCGATATAATTATTGGACTCCTTTACAAGCATTGAACACTGACGATAATGCTGAAAACATAGACACTCCGGCGCATGTTCAAAAAATTAAAGAATTTATTTCACCTATTAAAGTGCTTTCACACAATAGTGAACAGTTCCATAAAATGTTTAAAAACTCTGGTATGACCAAATATTATATTAAAAAAATATCAATTGGTATAAAAATTTTTTGTGAAACAAAACAAACATTTAATGTAATTATTACTATATTAAAAGAACATAACTGTCAGTTTTTTATACACGAATCAAAATATGATAAACCATTCAAATTTGTTCTGTACGGCTTAGACAACAAATCTGTCGAAGAAGTAAAGCAAGAAATAATTTTAAAAAAATATAAATGTACAGATGTCAAAAAAATAGAAAAAAAATACAATGAGTACGTTGATACTCTTTATATAGTATACTTCGAAAACGGATCGGTGAAATTAAACGAATTAAAACAAAATCTAAAAACTCTCTTCCATATGGTAATAAAATGGGATTATCAAAGAAGAATTAAAAATAAACCGGTTCAGTGTTATAATTGCCAAATGTTTGGCCACGGAGAAAAAGGCTGTTCGATTAAAACTAAATGTGCTCTTTGTTCTGGCAGACATAAAACAACAGATTGTACCAACAGAGATAAGCTTAAATGTGCAAACTGCAATGACACCCACGCTGCAACAGATCTCAATTGTCCAGTAAGAGAATCGTATTTAAATCTAAGAGAAAATATTCAACGAAAAAATAATCGTCAATCAAATAGTAGAATATTCACTAATAATAACGGTCCTGTGACAATATTTAATAAGAACTCTTTCCCAAATTTACCTAAAACAAGCAGTAGACGAGAAATGAACACGAATGTGTGGCCAGCCTCTCAAAATAATAATTTTACTAGAAGCAATACTCAAAATTCAAATGAACTCTCTACTGCTGAAGAGATAAGTCAACTCACACTAGATGTTTTAAATAAATTAAAAATATGTAATTCTAAAGAAGAACAATTTCATGTTATCACACAATTAGCTGTTAAATATTTGTATAGTAAATAATTATTTAAAATGATTCAACAATTAAATATTATTTTCTGGAACTGTAGAAGTATTAAAAATAAATATTTAGAACTTTACAATTTTCTAAATGATAATAATGTAGACTTATGCTTTTTATCAGAAACTTGGTTGACAAGTTCTGTTAATATACCTCAGATGGGATACTATTGCATTCGACGTGATCGATTAGATCGTGTTGGTGGAGGGGTTGCAGTTCTTATTAAAAAAGAAATAGGTAATTTTAAGCCAGTTTTTGTCGAAACAAATCACATTGAAAATGTTGGAATTTGTATAACGACTTCTAATAATAGCAAGATAAATTTATTTGCCGTATATTTCCCTGGGCTTATTGCAAATTCGGAAAATAAAGGTTTATTTAGAAAAGATATTAGAAAACTCCTTAGAGTTGATAGTAATGTTATCGTTTGTGGAGACCTAAATAGTAGACACAGATTTTGGAATTGTAATCGTGCAAATGCTTGGGGAAATATTCTCTATGATACTGTGTCTATTCTACCGTATACAATTTTACACTCGGGCTCGCCAACTTATATTCCCACAAATAGAAACCAAATACCTTCTGTTATAGACTTGATTGTCTCAAATATTCCTCATTGCATAACCCACCCCACAACAATTAATGACCTTAGTTCGGACCACCTTCCTGTGTTATTTAAGTTAAATATAAATTCCTTGCGTTCTGGGCAATTAGCTTATAACTACAATAAGACCAATTGGAATCTCTATAGGCATTTGTTAGACAATTCGATTTCCCATTTACCTTGTGATGTACATGCTGTGACAAGGAAGGACGTTATTGATGTAAGCGTAGAGTATTTTACAAAAAACATGATCAATGCTATTGAAATTGCAACTCCTAAAATAAATAATGATTCGAAAAAACATGAATTACCCCCTGATATTAAACAGTTATTAAGTTATCGTAACTTTTATCGGCGTAGTTGGCTAAGATATCGAAATGATTCTGATTTTGAAGCTATGAACAACTATAATAGAATGATTCGTTGTGAAATTTCAAAATTTAGAAATAAAACGTGGAATGCTAAAATTCAAAATTTAGATAAAGCTTCAAAACCGTTTTGGAAAATAACAAAGTGTTTAAGAAAGAAGCGAATATTTATGCCACCTTTGAAAGAAAACTCTACAACTTACTACACAGACGAAGAAAAAGTGAATCAACTTGCGAATAATTTTTTACAAAATCACCGAGTTTCTGAAAATTTAAGTAATCAGTCCCACATTTCTCTAATTGATACTGTAAACGAACGATTCTCTCAACTTAACATTAACACAGATTCACATGAATACGTTAATAATAATGAAATTGTCACAATTATAAAAGATTTAAAAATTAGGAAAGCATCAGGTTTAGATGGTGTTAAGAACACTATGCTTAACCTTCTGTCAGTGCATAGTAAATTTTACATAGTCTGTGCATGGGGTCAACCTGACCCCACATATATTTAAATGCATTTTCTAAGCTTTTTGTTAAAAAATAGTCGTTTCTATTGATATTTATTAATGAAAAAAAAACTTATTTTATTCAGAATATATAAGATTGACATTAAGATAATTTAAATTATATTATATTACATAAAAAATTAGCCAGATGCATCGTCTGACATGATTTCGTTGTTTTCTTCTTCAAGGGAATCCATTACTTCTTCGTTGACACAGTTTATGCAAACGGTTTTTATATGTGTTGTGCAAGAAGGCTGATTGCAGACATAACATCTTGTTCCTGTTTTTTTATCAGCGGATCGAGGGCAAATGTAACATCTTGGTCGCTTACTGACAGATCTATTCGCCGCTGTTCCTTCAGTTGTTGTGCTCTGTCTTATGTTTATTATATCATATCCAATTTGATGAATAGCAATTTTAACATTTTTTTTCAGTGCCCGTGGGTTTGATAATCGGTGCAATATATGATCATTTACCAATTGCATAGCCAGCTCCTTCAAAAAGATTTTACGTTCATTGTTTTTCCGCTGAATATATAGTTGTGGATTAGCACATTTGTACAGATTATAAGCGGCTATACCTGCGATATCAATCATATTAAAAAATAGAACCATTGGCCATCGTTTGGTCTTTCTCTTGCAGGTATAGGTACGAACTAATTTGTCGAGTGTGTCAACACCTCCCTTTGTTTTATTATAGTCCAATATTATGTTGGGTTTATTCGTATCGAGGTCAACAATATCATCATTGTGTAGAGTGGATAGTAACAATACATTCTTGTTTGGCTTCGGAACATAACTTACCAAAGTCAGATGGTTGTCGAAGCAAAATTTAGAAGAATTCACGTCTCGCTTCTTAATTTCGGCCTTGTTCGTAAATTCTTTAGGTAGATCTGGTTTATTTGAGCGAATTGTTCCAATTATTGTTGTTTTTTTCTGCAACATTTGTTCTGCTAATGGACAGCTTGTAAAAAAGTTATCCATCGTAATAGTTCGTCCTTTATTGATATATGGTGTAGATAATCGATGAACTAAATTTAATGCGTAATCAACCGAACGTATCTCATTCGGTTGTTTGCCTACATAAACTTCTGCTTTCAATGGGTACGAATTCAACGCATCGCAAATCCAAAAAATCTTAATCCCGTACTTGCCTGGCTTTGATGGTATATACTGTCTGAATGAACATCGGCCACGAGTTAATACCAATTGTTCATCTATAGTTAAGAATGATGATGGTTTATAAGGTCCTTTGATATTTGCCAAAAACATATTCCAAACATCACGGAAAGCTGCTAGCTTATCTTCCTTCAAACGTTCTGCTCTAGTCTGATAATTGTCGAAGCGCAGGAATCGTAAAAGCTGCTGCACTCTTTGTAATGACATTGCAGCCCGATAAAAAGGACGATTGTCTAGGCGGTACAATTCATCCAATCTTTCGTCCCAGTTTTTATGAACACCAGCGTATATAAGTATACCAATCAGGGCATAAATTTCATTTGAATTTGTATCATACCAAATACGTGCAGGGTTACTATTTATAGTGTAGAAATGGCGAGCTTTTCTATTTGTTTCGGCCACTATTACATTTATTAATGTCTCTGGAACTAATTTTTTGAATGCGGACAGATGAGTATTTATATTTACAGCTGTTTCTGCAGAAATTCCTTGTCGTTCTCTCAAGATCTGAAAGTCGCGAACTCTGGTTACATTTGGTGGACTTGCTCTCCATTTTCTTTTGTACTTTTTATTTTGCGCGTAATACCAAATTCCTTCTTCTTCCACTTCAGGTTCCTCATCAGTTTCAATATTTTGTACTTCTTGTTCTTTACCAGTTTCTATATTTTCTTCTTCGTTTTCTATATTTTGCAATTCAACAGCAGCTTCATCTGCTGCTAAATCACAATCAGAAAAGTCACTATCAATGTTATCATCTGCTACCTCTTCCTCATCAGATTCGGTAATGCTATCGAAAAGATTTCGAATATCCTGGCTATTTTGTCTTTTTAGGGCCATCTAAATAACAAAACAAATTATTATATGCATAGAAAATTACACTACATAAAGTAACCAAAAAAATATATATACTCACCTTATAATAATAGTTATTTATGTGAATATATTTATAATTATTACAGACAAATAAATTTATAATAAAAACACCTCTATTCATATGTGTTGAATAGAAAACACTGAATGTTTTCTATTTTCAATTTTTGCATTTGAAAAAGAAAGAACTTCAATATATTGTTACACGGGAAATCCCCTAAAACACAAAGAAATTTAAAACTAAATACAAAATGCATAACAAAATAATTGTTACACGGGAAATCACCTAAAACACAAATAAATTGCTAAACGGGAAATCACCTAAAACACAAAGAAATTTAAAACTAAATACAAAATGCATAGCAAAATAATTGGGGTCAGATTAACCCCAATGCACCAAAATATGCTTGACTTGCTTAAAACTGTCGTAGCTTAGTCATTTATAATGTTTTTTCGATTATTTTTTTTGCAATGTGTGAGTTAAACATTAGTTGAGGCTTATCTAGTTGCTTGGTATAGTAAGTTGGTGTAAAACCTTATTAAATCACTTTTGCAAAGACTGGGGTCAATTTGACCCCTATGCACTGACAGAAGGTTAAGCAATTACCTATATCCGCCGTTACATACTTATGCTTTATTATTAATTGTTGTCTAAAACTACAATATTTTCCACAAGGATGGAAAACAGCAAAAGTTATACCCATTTTAAAACCCAATAAACTTCCCAATTCAGTACAGAGTTATCGTCCAATAAGTCTTCTCAGCAGTCTCAGTAAAATATTAGAAAAAATTATTAAAATAAAACTCACTAAGTTCATGGATCTCAACAAAATATTACCACTAACACAGTTTGGTTTCACCCCTTTTCACGGTACAGTTCATCAAATTAAACGTATATGTAATCACGTTAATTCCGAGTTTATAAAAGGAAACTCAACTGCATTGGTTACTTTGGACATTGAGAAAGCTTTTGACTCCGTGTGGTATAATGGCCTAATATATAAAATGATTCAAAACAGTTTTCCACTTTACATTATTAAAATCATTGAGTCTTTCTTGAAAAACAGATTTTATTGTGTAAGTTTAAATGATATATGTTCCGATTTAGTTGAAATTCCAGCTGGAGTTCCACAGGGCTCGGTTCTAGGACCATTGCTCTATAATTTGTACTGTTCCGATATGCCGCAACCTAGAGGAGTAGAATGTGCAGCATATGCTGACGACACATGTTTATATGCATCACACCTGTGTGGTCAAAATATTGTTATAGATTTACAACTAGCTTTAGACCAACTTGTTGCTTATTTTCACATATGGAAAATTAAAATTAATGAATGCAAGACCAATGCAATATTCTTTACTCGTAGAAGAAATTTATCCTTTTATCCACCAACTCAACTTCAAGTCAATGGCACCAATGTACAATGGAGTGATAATGTCAAATATTTAGGTGTTTTACTAGATAAAAAACTATTATTTGATCTACATATCAAAAAACAGATTGATAAATTCAACTTAGCAAAGGTAATGTTATATCCTCTAATAGGGCGTAAATCATTTTTAAGTCGTGATAATAAAATAATACTGGCTAAAGTAATTTTTCAATCTATTATTTTATATGCTTGTCCAGTCTGGGGTGTTTGCGCAAAATCTCACATTAAAAAAATCCAAATCTGTCAAAATAAGCTATTAAAGATGATGCTTAATTTACCATGGCATTTCTCCACCAAAGATCTCCACGAAGAAAATAATATAAAATTACTCAACGAAAAAATACATTTTTTAACAGAACGCTTCAAAGTTTCCTGTAGCATGTCTAGTAACCCACTAATTTCTGGCCTTTATTAAAGAAGTCCAATTTACATATCTCATTATATAATAACACATATTTACACGAGTATATATGACATAAATATGTATGTATGTATGAGTGTATAAGATTATTACATATATTTATCCCTTATATTAAATTATCTCAAGTATTAAATCAGAGGTTTTTATAAAAATGTTATTTTCCTCTGAAGAAAAATATTCCTTATAAAAATCCTCTTATAAACTAAATATTATTTTATAGATGAAAAGTTAACATAAGACTAAAACTCTGTAAATTGTGTGATAACTTAGGTTAAGTGTTAAAATTTTAATAATAAATGTTAAAAAAAAAAAAAGAATAGAATAGAATAGAATAGAATAGAATAGAATAGAATAGAATAGAATAGAATAGAATAGAATAGAATAGAATAGAATAGAATAGAATAGAATAGAATAGAATAGAATAGAATAGAATAGAATAGAATAGAATAGAATAGAATAGAATAGAATAGAATAGAATAGAATAGAATAGAATAGAATAGAATAGAATAGAATAGAATAGAATAGAATAGAATAGAATAGAATAGAATAGAATAGAATAGAATAGAATAGAATAGAATAGAATAGAATAGAATAGAATAGAATAGAATAGAATAGAATAGAATAGAATAGAATAGAATAGAATAGAATAGAATAGAATAGAATAGAATAGAATAGAATAGAATAGAATAGAATAGAATAGAATAGAATAGAATAGAATAGAATAGAATAGAATAGAATAGAATAGAATAGAATAGAATAGAATAGAATAGAATAGAATAGAATAGAATAGAATAGAATAGAATAGAATAGAATAGAATAGAATAGAATAGAATAGAATAGAATAGAATAGAATAGAATAGAATAGAATAGAATAGAATAGAATAGAATAGAATAGAATAGAATAGAATAGAATAGAATAGAATAGAATAGAATAGAATAGAATAGAATAGAATAGAATAGAATAGAATAGAATAGAATAGAATAGACTAGAATAGACTAGAATAGACTAGAATATAGTAGAATAGTCTAGAATAGACTAGAATAGACTATAATAGACTAGAATAGTCTAGAATAGACTAGAATAGACCAGAATAGACTAGAATAGACTATAATAGACTAGAATAGTCTAGAATAGAATAGAATAGAATAGAATAGAATAGAATAGAATAGAATAGAAAAGAATAGAATAGAATAGAATAGAATAGAATAGAATAGAATAGAATAGAATAGAATAGAATAGAATAGAATAGAATAGAATAGAATAGAATAGAATAGAATGGAATAGAATAGAATAGAATAGAATAGAATAGAATAGAATAGAATAGAATAGAATAGAATAGAATAGAATAGAATAGACTAGAATAGACTAGAATAGACTAGAATAGACTAGAATAGACTAGAATAGACTAGAATAGACTAGAATAGACTAGAATAGACTAGAATAGACTAGAATAGACTAGAATAGACTAGAATAGACTAGAATAGAATAGAATAGAATAGAATAGAATAGAATAGAATAGAATAGAATAGAATAGAATAGAATAGAATAGAATAGAATAGAATAGAATAGAATAGAATAGAATAGAATAGAATAGAATAGAATAGAATAGAATAGAATAGAATAGAATAGAATAGAATAGAATAGAATAGAATAGAATAGAATAGAATAGAATAGAATAGAATAGAATAGAATAGAATAGAATAGAATAGAATAGAATAGAATAGAATAGAATAGAATAGAATAGAATAGAATAGAATAGAATAGAATAGAATAGAATAGAATAGAATAGAATAGAATAGAATAGAATAGAATAGAATAGAATAGAATAGAATAGAATAGAATAGAATAGAATAGAATAGAATAGAATAGAATAGAATAGAATAGAATAGAATAGAATAGAATAGAATAGAATAGAATAGAATAGAATAGAATAGAATAGAATAGAATAGAATAGAATAGAATAGAATAGAATAGAATAGAATAGAATAGAATAGAATAGAATAGAATAGAATAGAATAGAATAGAATAGAATAGAATAGAATAGAATAGAATAGAATAGAATAGAATAGAATAGAATAGAATAGAATAGAATAGAATAGAATAGAATAGAATAGAATAGAATAGAATAGAATAGAATAGAATAGAATAGAATAGAATAGAATAGAATAGAATAGAATAGAATAGAATAGAATAGAATAGAATAGAATAGAATAGAATAGAATAGAATAGAATAGAATAGAATAGAATAGAATAGAATAGAATAGAATAGAATAGAATAGAATAGAATAGAATAGAATAGAATAGAATAGAATAGAATAGAATAGAATAGAATAGAATAGAATAGAATAGAATAGAATAGAATAGAATAGAATAGAATAGAATAGAATAGAATAGAATAGAATAGAATAGAATAGAATAGAATAGAATAGAATAGAATAGAATAGAATAGAATAGAATAGAATAGAATAGAATAGAATAGAATAGAATAGAATAGAATAGAATAGAATAGAATAGAATAGAATAGAATAGAATAGAATAGAATAGAATAGAATAGAATAGAATAGAATAGAATAGAATAGAATAGAATAGAATAGAATAGAATAGAATAGAATAGAATAGAATAGAATAGAATAGAATAGAATAGAATAGAATAGAATAGAATAGAATAGAATAGAATAGAATAGAATAGAATAGAATAGAATAGAATAGAATAGAATAGAATAGAATAGAATAGAATAGAATAGAATAGAATAGAATAGAATAGAATAGAATAGAATAGAATAGAATAGAATAGACTAGAATATAGTAGAATAGACTAGAATAGACTAGAATAGACTAGAATAGACTAGAATAGAGTAGAATAGACTAGAATAGACTATAATAGACTAGAATAGTCTAGAATAGACTAGAATAGTCTAGAATAGACTAGAATAGTCTAGAATAGACTAGAATAGACTAGAATAGACTAGAATAGACAAGAATAGACTAGAATAGACTAGAATAGACTAGAATAGTCTAGAATAGACTAGAATATAGTAGAATAGACTAGAATAGACTAGAATAGAATAGAATAGAATAGAATAGAATAGAATAGAATAGAATAGAATAGAATAGAATAGAATAGAATAGAATAGAATAGAATAGAATAGAATAGAATAGAATAGAATAGAATAGAATAGAATAGAATAGAATAGAATAGAATAGAATAGAATAGAATAGAATAGAATAGAATAGAATAGAATAGAATAGAATAGAATAGAATAGAATAGAATAGAATAGACTAGAATAGACTAGAATAGACTAGAATATAGTAGAATAGAATAGAATAGAATAGAATAGAATAGAATAGAATAGAATAGAATAGAATAGAATAGAATAGAATAGAATAGAATAGAATAGAATAGAATAGAATAGAATAGAATAGAATAGAATAGAATAGAATAGAATAGAATAGAATAGAATAGAATAGAATAGAATAGAATAGAATAGAATAGAATAGAATAGAATAGAATAGAATAGAATAGAATAGAATAGAATAGAATAGAATAGAATAGAATAGAATAGAATAGAATAGAATAGAATAGAATAGAATAGAATAGAATAGAATAGAATAGAATAGAATAGAATAGAATAGAATAGAATAGAATAGAATAGAATAGAATAGAATAGAATAGAATAGAATAGAATAGAATAGAATAGAATAGAATAGAATAGAATAGAATAGAATAGAATAGAATAGAATAGAATAGAATAGAATAGAATAGAATAGAATAGAATAGAATAGAATAGAATAGAATAGAATAGAATAGAATAGAATAGAATAGAATAGAATAGAATAGAATAGAATAGAATAGAATAGAATAGAATAGAATAGAATAGAATAGAATAGAATAGAATAGAATAGAATAGAATAGAATAGAATAGAATAGAATAGAATAGAATAGAATAGAATAGAATAGAATAGAATAGAATAGAATAGAATAGAATAGAATAGAATAGAATAGAATAGAATAGAATAGAATAGAATAGAATAGAATAGAATAGAATAGAATAGAATAGAATAGAATAGAATAGAATAGAATAGAATAGAATAGAATAGAATAGAATAGAATAGAATAGAATAGAATAGAATAGAATAGAATAGAATAGAATAGAATAGAATAGAATAGAATAGAATAGAATAGAATAGAATAGAATAGAATAGAATAGAATAGAATAGAATAGAATAGAATAGAATAGAATAGAATAGAATAGAATAGAATAGAATAGAATAGAATAGAATAGAATAGAATAGAATAGAATAGAATAGAATAGAATAGAATAGAATAGAATAGAATAGAATAGAATAGAATAGAATAGAATAGAATAGAATAGAATAGAATAGAATAGAATAGAATAGAATAGAATAGAATAGAATAGAATAGAATAGAATAGAATAGAATAGAATAGAATAGAATAGAATAGAATAGAATAGAATAGAATAGAATAGAATAGAATAGAATAGAATAGAATAGAATAGAATAGAATAGAATAGAATAGAATAGAATAGAATAGAATAGAATAGAATAGAATAGAATAGAATAGAATAGAATAGACTAGAATAGACTAGAATAGACTAGAATATAGTAGAATAGACTAGAATAGACTAGAATATAATAGAATAGACTAGAATATAATAGAATAGACTAGAATAGACTAGAATAGAGTAGAATAGACTAGAATAGACTATAATAGACTAGAATAGTCTAGAATAGACTAGAATAGTCTAGAATAGACTAGAATAGACAAGAATAGACTAGAATAGACTAGAATAGACTAGAATAGACTAGAATAGACTAGAATATAGTAGAATAGACTAGAATATACTAGAATAGAATAGAATAGAATAGAATAGAATAGAATAGAATAGAATAGAATAGAATAGAATAGAATAGAATAGAATAGAATAGAATAGAATAGAATAGAATAGAATAGAATAGAATAGAATAGAATAGAATAGAATAGAATAGAATAGAATAGAATAGAATAGAATAGAATAGAATAGAATAGAATAGAATAGAATAGAATAGAATAGAATAGAATAGAATAGAATAGAATAGAATAGAATAGAATAGAATAGAATAGAATAGAATAGAATAGAATAGAATAGAATAGAATAGAATAGAATAGAATAGAATAGAATAGAATAGAATAGAATAGAATAGAATAGAATAGAATAGAATAGAATAGAATAGAATAGAATAGAATAGAATAGAATAGAATAGAATAGAATAGAATAGAATAGAATAGAATAGAATAGAATAGAATAGAATAGAATAGAATAGAATAGAATAGAATAGAATAGAATAGAATAGAATAGAATAGAATAGAATAGAATAGAATAGAATAGAATAGAATAGAATAGAATAGAATAGAATAGAATAGAATAGAATAGAATAGAATAGAATAGAATAGAATAGAATAGAATAGAATAGAATAGAATAGAATAGAATAGAATAGAATAGAATAGAATAGAATAGAATAGAATAGAATAGAATAGAATAGAATAGAATAGAATAGAATAGAATAGAATAGAATAGAATAGAATAGAATAGAATAGAATAGAATAGAATAGAATAGAATAGAATAGAATAGAATAGAATAGAATAGAATAGAATAGAATAGAATAGAATAGAATAGAATAGAATAGAATAGAATAGAATAGAATAGAATAGAATAGAATAGAATAGAATAGAATAGAATAGAATAGAATAGAATAGAATAGAATAGAATAGAATAGAATAGAATAGAATAGAATAGAATAGAATAGAATAGAATAGAATAGAATAGAATAGAATAGAATAGAATAGAATAGAATAGAATAGAATAGAATAGAATAGAATAGAATAGAATAGAATAGAATAGAATAGAATAGAATAGAATAGAATAGAATAGAATAGAATAGAATAGAATAGAATAGAATAGAATAGAATAGAATAGAATAGAATAGAATAGAATAGAATAGAATAGAATAGAATAGAATAGAATAGAATAGAATAGAATAGAATAGAATAGAATAGAATAGAATAGAATAGAATAGAATAGAATAGAATAGAATAGAATAGAATAGAATAGAATAGAATAGAATAGAATAGAATAGAATAGAATAGAATAGAATAGAATAGAATAGAATAGAATAGAATAGAATAGAATAGAATAGAATAGAATAGAATAGAATAGAATAGAATAGAATAGAATAGAATAGAATAGAATAGAATAGAATAGAATAGAATAGAATAGAATAGAATAGAATAGAATAGAATAGAATAGAATAGAATAGAATAGAATAGAATAGAATAGAATAGAATAGAATAGAATAGAATAGAATAGAATAGAATAGAATAGAATAGAATAGAATAGAATAGAATAGAATAGAATAGAATAGAATAGAATAGAATAGAATAGAATAGAATAGAATAGAATAGAATAGAATAGAATAGAATAGAATAGAATAGAATAGAATAGAATAGAATAGAATAGAATAGAATAGAATAGAATAGAATAGAATAGAATAGAATAGAATAGAATAGAATAGAATAGAATAGAATAGAATAGAATAGAATAGAATAGAATAGAATAGAATAGAATAGAATAGAATAGAATAGAATAGAATAGAATAGAATAGAATAGAATAGAATAGAATAGAATAGAATAGAATAGAATAGAATAGAATAGAATAGAATAGAATAGAATAGAATAGAATAGAATAGAATAGAATAGAATAGAATAGAATAGAATAGAATAGAATAGAATAGAATAGAATAGAATAGAATAGAATAGAATAGAATAGAATAGAATAGAATAGAATAGAATAGAATAGAATAGAATAGAATAGAATAGAATAGAATAGAATAGAATAGAATAGAATAGAATAGAATAGAATAGAATAGAATAGAATAGAATAGAATAGAATAGAATAGAATAGAATAGAATAGAATAGAATAGAATAGAATAGAATAGAATAGAATAGAATAGAATAGAATAGAATAGAATAGAATAGAATAGAATAGAATAGAATAGAATAGAATAGAATAGAATAGAATAGAATAGAATAGAATAGAATAGAATAGAATAGAATAGAATAGAATAGAATAGAATAGAATAGAATAGAATAGAATAGAATAGAATAGAATAGAATAGATAGAATAGAATAGAATAGAATAGAATAGAATAGAATAGAATAGAATAGAATAGAATAGAATAGAATAGAATAGAATAGAATAGAATAGAATAGAATAGAATAGAATAGAATAGAATAGAATAGAATAGAATAGAATAGAATAGAATAGAATAGAATAGAATAGAATAGAATAGAATAGAATAGAATAGAATAGAATAGAATAGAATAGAATAGAATAGAATAGATTAGAATAGAATAGAAT
>CAKNFA010000082.1:22711-66043 GCA_930367235.1 Sarcophaga rosellei | reverse complement strand
TTCTAGTCTATTCTAGTCTATTCTAGTCTATTCTAGTCTATTCTAGTCTATTCTAGTCTATTCTAGTCTATTCTAGTCTATTCTAGTCTGTTCTAGTCTATTCTAGTCTATTCTAGTCTATTCTAGTCTATTCTAGTCTATTCTAGTCTATTCTAGTCTATTCTAGACTATTCTAGTATATTCTAGTCTATTCTAGTCTATTCTGGTCTATTCTAGTCTATTCTAGTCTATTCTAATCTATTCTAGTCTATTCTAGTCTATTCTAGTCTATTCTAGTCTATTCTAGTCTATTCTAGTCTATTCTAGTCTATTCTAGTCTATTCTAGTCTATTCTAGTCTATTCTAGTCTGTTCTATTCTATTCTAGTCTATTCTATTCTATTCTAGTCTATTCTAGTCTATTCTAGTCTATTCTACTATATTCTAGTCTATTCTAGTCTATTCTAGTCTATTCTAGTCTATTCTAGTCTATTCTAGTCTATTCTAGTCTATTCTAGTCTATTCTAGTCTATTCTAGTCTATTCTATCTATTCTAGTCTATTCTAGTCTATTCTAGTCTATTTAGTCTATTCTAGTCTATTCTAGTCTATTCTAGTCTATTCTAGTCTATTCTAGTCTATTCTAGTCTATTCTAGTCTATTCTACTATATTCTAGTCTATTCTAGTCTATTCTAGTCTATTCTAGTCTATTCTAGTCTATTCTAGTCTATTCTAGTCTATTCTAGTCTGTTCTAGTCTATTCTAGTCTATTCTATTCTATTCTAGTCTATTCTAGTCTATTCTAGTCTATTCTACTATATTCTAGTCTATTCTAGTCTATTCTAGTCTATTCTAGTCTATTCTGGTCTATTCTAGTCTATTCTAGTCTATTCTAGTCTATTCTACTATATTCTAGTCTATTCTAGTCTATTCTAGTCTATTCTAGTCTATTCTAGTCTATTCTAGTCTATTCTAGTCTATTCTAGTCTATTCTAGTCTATTCTAGTCTATTCTAGTCTATTCTAGTCTATTCTAGTCTATTCTAGTCTATTCTAGTCTATTCTAGTCTATTCTAGTCTATTCTAGTCTATTCTAGTCTATTCTACTATATTCTAGTCTATTCTAGTCTATTCTAGTCTATTCTAGTCTATTCTAGTCTATTCTAGTCTATTCTAGTCTATTCTAGTCTATTCTAGTCTATTCTAGTCTGTTCTAGTCTATTCTAGTCTATTCTATTCTATTCTAGTCTATTCTAGTCTATTCTAGTCTATTCTACTATATTCTAGTCTATTCTAGTCTATTCTAGTCTATTCTAGTCTATTCTGGTCTATTCTAGTCTATTCTAGTCTATTCTAGTCTATTCTACTATATTCTAGTCTATTCTAGTCTATTCTAGTCTATTCTAGTCTATTCTAGTCTATTCTAGTCTATTCTAGTCTATTCTAGTCTATTCTAGTCTATTCTAGTCTATTCTAGTCTATTCTAGTCTATTCTAGTCTATTCTAGTCTATTCTAGTCTATTCTAGTCTATTCTAGTCTATTCTAGTCTATTCTAGTCTATTCTAGTCTGTTCTAGTCTATTCTAGTCTATTCTATTCTATTCTAGTCTATTCTAGTCTATTCTAGTCTATTCTAGTCTATTCTAGTCTATTCTAGTCTATTCTAGTCTGTTCTATTCTATTCTAGTCTATTCTAGTCTATTCTAGTCTATTCTAGTCTATTCTAGTCTATTCTAGTCTATTCTAGTCTATTCTAGTCTATTCTAGTCTATTCTAGTCTATTCTAGTCTATTCTAGTCTATTCTGGTCTATTCTGGTCTATTCTAGTCTATTCTAGTCTATTCTAGTCTATTCTAGTCTATTCTAGTCTATTCTAGTCTATTCTAGTCTGTTCTAGTCTATTCTAGTCTATTCTATTCTATTCTAGTCTATTCTAGTCTATTCTAGTCTATTCTACTATATTCTAGTCTATTCTAGTCTATTCTAGTCTATTCTGGTCTATTCTAGTCTATTCTAGTCTATTCTGGTATATTCTAGTCTATTCTAGTCTGTTCTAGTCTATTCTAGTCTATTCTATTCTATTCTAGTCTATTCTAGTCTATTCTAGTCTATTCTACTATATTCTAGTCTATTCTAGTCTATTCTAGTCTATTCTAGTCTATTCTAGTCTATTCTAGTCTATTCTAGTCTATTCTAGTCTATTCTAGTCTATTCTAGTCTGTTCTAGTCTATTCTAGTCTGTTCTAGTCTATTCTAGTCTATTCTATTCTATTCTAGTCTATTCTAGTCTATTCTAGTCTATTCTACTATATTCTAGTCTATTCTAGTCTATTCTAGTCTATTCTAGTCTATTCTAGTCTATTCTAGTCTGTTCTAGTCTATTCTAGTCTATTCTAGTCTATTCTAGTCTATTCTAGTCTATTCTAGTCTATTCTAGTCTATTCTAGTCTATTCTACTATATTCTAGTCTATTCTAGTCTATTCTAGTCTATTCTAGTCTATTCTAGTCTATTCTAGTCTATTCTAGTCTATTCTAGTCTATTCTAGTCTATTCTACTCTATTCTACTATATTCTAGTCTATTCTAGTCTATTCTAGTCTATTCTAGTCTATTCTAGTCTATTCTAGACTATTCTAGTCTATTCTACTCTATTCTAGTCTATTCTAGTCTATTCTAGTCTATTCTAGTCTATTCTAGTCTATTCTAGTCTATTCTAGTCTATTCTAGTCTATTCTAGTCTATTCTAGTCTATTCTAGTCTATTCTAGTCTATTCTAGTCTATTCTAGTCTATTCTAGTCTATTCTAGTCTATTCTAGTCTATTCTAGTCTATGCTAGTCTATTCTAGTCTATTCTAGTCTATTCTAGTCTATTCTAGTCTATTCTACTCTATTCTAGTCTATTCTAGTCTATTCTAGTCTATTCTAGTCTATTCTAGTTTATTCTAGTCTATTCTAGTCTATTCTAGTCTATTCTAGTCTATTCTAGTCTATTCTAGACTATTCTAGTCTATTCTAGTCTATTCTAGTCTATTCTGGTCTATTCTAGTCTATTCTAGTCTATTCTAGTCTATTCTAGTCTATTCTACTCTATTCTACTATATTCTAGTCTATTCTAGTCTATTCTAGTCTATTCTAGTCTATTCTAGTCTATTCTACTCTATTCTACTATATTCTAGTCTATTCTAGTCTATTCTAGTCTATTCTAGTCTATTCTAGTCTATTCTAGTCTATTCTAGTCTATTCTAGACTATTCTAGTCTATTCTAGTCTATTCTAGTCTATTCTAGTCTATTCTAGTCTATTCTAGTCTATTCTAGTCTATTCTAGTCTATTCTAGTCTATTCTAGTCTATTCTAGTCTATTCTAGTCTATTCTAGTCTATTCTAGTCTATTCTAGTCTATTCTAGTCTATTCTAGTCTATTCTAGTCTATTCTAGTCTATTCTAGTCTATTCTAGTCTATTCTAGTCTATTCTAGTCTATTCTAGTCTATTCTAGTCTATTCTAGTCTATTCTAGTCTATTCTAGTCTATTCTAGTCTATTCTAGTCTATTCTACTCTATTCTACTCTATTCTAGTCTATTCTAGTCTATTCTAGTCTATTCTAGTCTATTCTAGTCTATTCTAGTCTATTCTAGTCTATTCTAGTCTATTCTAGTCTATTCTAGTCTATTCTAGTCTATTCTAGTCTATTCTAGTCTATTCTAGTCTATTCTAGTCTATTCTAGTCTATTCTAGACTATTCTAGTCTATTCTAGTCTATTCTAGTCTATTCTAGTCTATTCTAGTCTATTCTAGTCTATTCTAGTCTATTCTACTCTATTCTACTATATTCTACTATATTCTAGTCTATTCTAGTCTATTCTAGTCTATTCTAGTCTATTCTAGTCTATTCTAGTCTATTCTAGTCTATTCTAGTCTATTCTAGTCTATTCTAGTCTATTCTAGACTATTCTAGTCTATTCTAGACTATTCTAGTCTATTCTAGTCTATTCTAGTCTATTCTAGTCTATTCTAGTCTATTCTAGTCTATTCTAGACTATTCTAGTCTATTCTAGTCTATTCTAGTCTATTCTAGTCTATTCTAGACTATTCTAGTCTATTCTAGTCTATTCTAGTCTATTCTAGTCTATTCTAGTCTATTCTGGTCTATTCTAGTCTATTCTAGTCTATTCTAGTCTATTCTAGACTATTCTAGTCTATTCTAGACTATTCTAGTCTATTCTAGACTATTCTAGTCTATTCTAGACTATTCTAGTCTATTCTAGACTATTCTAGTCTATTCTAGTCTATTCTAGTCTATTCTGGTCTATTCTAGTCTATTCTAGTCTATTCTAGTCTATTCTAGTCTATTCTAGTCTATTCTAGTCTATTCTAGTCTATTCTAGTCTATTCTAGTCTATTCTATTCTAGTCTATTCTAGTCTATTCTAGTCTATTCTAGTCTATTCTAGTCTATTCTAGTCTATTCTAGTCTATTCTAGTCTATTCTAGTCTATTCTAGTCTATTCTAGTCTATTCTAGTCTATTCTAGTCTATTCTAGTCTATTCTAGTCTATTCTAGTCTATTCTAGTCTATTCTAGTCTATTCTAGTCTATTCTAGTCTATTCTAGTCTATTCTAGTCTATTCTAGTCTATTCTAGTCTATTCTAGTCTATTCTAGTCTATTCTAGTCTATTCTAGTCTATTCTAGTCTATTCTAGTCTATTCTAGTCTATTCTAGTCTATTCTAGTCTATTCTAGTCTATTCTAGTCTATTCTAGTCTATTCTAGTCTATTCTAGTCTATTCTAGTCTATTCTAGTCTATTCTAGTCTATTCTAGTCTATTCTAGTCTATTCTAGTCTATTCTAGTCTATTCTAGTCTATTCTAGTCTATTCTAGTCTATTCTAGTCTATTCTAGTCTATTCTAGTCTATTCTACTATATTCTAGTCTATTCTAGTCTATTCTAGTCTATTCTGGTCTATTCTAGTCTATTCTAGTCTATTCTAGTCTATTCTAGTCTATTCTAGTCTATTCTAGTCTATTCTAGTCTATTCTAGTCTATTCTAGTCTATTATAGTCTATTCTAGTCTATTCTAGTCTATTCTAGTCTATTCTAGTCTATTCTAGTCTATTCTAGTCTATTCTAGTCTATTCTAGTCTATTCTAGTCTATTCTAGTCTATTCTAGTCTATTGTAGTCTATTCTACTCTATTCTACTATATTCTAGTCTATTCTAGTCTATTCTAGTCTATTCTAGTCTATTCTAGTCTATTCTAGTCTATTCTAGTCTATTCTAGTCTATTCTAGTCTATTCTAGTCTATTCTAGTCTATTCTAGTCTATTCTAGTCTATTCTAGTCTATTCTAGTCTATTCTAGTCTATTCTACTCTATTCTACTATATTCTAGTCTATTCTAGTCTATTCTAGTCTATTCTGGTCTATTCTAGTCTATTCTAGTCTATTCTAGTCTATTCTAGTCTATTCTAGTCTATTCTAGTCTATTCTAGTCTATTCTAGTCTATTCTAGTCTATTCTAGTCTATTCTAGTCTATTCTAGTCTATTCTAGTCTATTCTAGTCTATTCTAGTGTATTATAGTCTATTCTAGTCTATTCTGGTCTATTCTAGGTCTATTCTAGTCTATTCTAGTCTATTCTAGTCTATTCTAGTCTATTCTAGTCTATTCTAGTCTATTCTAGTCTATTCTAGTCTATTCTAGTCTATTCTAGTCTATTCTAGTCTATTCTAGTCTATTCTAGTCTATTCTAGTCTATTCTAGTCTATTCTAGTCTATTCTACTCTATTCTACTATATTCTAGTCTATTCTAGTCTATTCTAGTCTATTCTGGTCTATTCTAGTCTATTCTAGTCTATTCTAGTCTATTCTAGTCTATTCTAGTCTATTCTAGTCTATTCTAGTCTATTCTAGTCTATTCTAGTCTATTCTAGTCTATTCTAGTCTATTCTAGTCTATTCTAGTCTATTCTAGTCTATTCTAGTATATTCTAGTATATTCTAGTCTATTCTAGTCTATTCTAGTCTATTCTAGTCTATTCTAGTCTATTCTAGTCTATTCTAGTCTATTCTAGTCTATTCTAGTCTATTCTAGTCTATTCTAGTCTATTCTAGTCTATTCTAGTCTATTCTAGTCTATTCTAGTCTATTCTAGTCTATTCTAGTCTATTCTAGTCTATTCTAGTCTATTCTAGTCTATTCTAGTCTATTCTAGTCTATTATAGTCTATTATAGTCTATTCTAGTCTTTTCTAGTCTATTCTAGTCTATTCTAGTCTATTCTAGTCTATTCTAGTCTATTCTAGTCTATTCTAGTCTATTCTAGTCTATTCTACTCTATTCTACTATATTCTAGTCTATTCTAGTCTATTCTGGTCTATTCTAGTCTATTCTAGTCTATTCTAGTCTATTCTAGTCTATTCTAGTATATTCTAGTCTATTCTAGTCTATTCTAGTCTATTCTAGTCTATTCTAGTCTATTATAGTCTATTCTAGTCTATTCTAGTCTAGTCTATTCTAGTCTATTCTAGTCTATTCTAGTCTATTCTAGTCTATTCTAGTCTATTCTAGTCTATTCTACTCTATTCTACTATATTCTAGTCTATTCTAGTCTATTCTAGTCTATTCTAGTCTATTCTAGTCTATTCTAGTCTATTCTAGTCTATTCTAGTCTATTCTAGTCTATTCTAGTCTATTCTAGTCTATTCTAGTCTATTCTAGTCTATTCTACTCTATTCTACTATATTCTAGTCTATTCTAGTCTATTCTAGTCTATTCTGGTCTATTCTAGTCTATTCTGGTCTATTCTAGTCTATTCTAGTCTATTCTAGTCTATTCTAGTCTATTCTAGTCTATTCTAGTCTATTCTAGTCTATTCTAGTCTATTCTAGTCTATTCTAGTCTATTCTAGTCTATTCTAGTCTATTATAGTCTATTCTAGTCTATTCTGGTCTATTCTAGTCTATTCTAGTCTATTCTAGTCTATTCTAGTCTATTCTAGTCTATTCTAGTCTATTCTAGTCTATTCTAGTCTATTCTAGTCTATTCTAGTCTATTCTAGTCTATTCTAGTCTATTCTACTCTATTCTACTATATTCTAGTCTATTCTAGTCTATTCTGGTCTATTCTAGTCTATTCTAGTCTATTCTAGTCTATTCTAGTCTATTCTAGTCTATTCTAGTCTATTCTAGTCTATTCTAGTCTATTCTAGTCTATTCTAGTCTATTCTAGTCTATTCTAGTCTATTCTAGTCTATTCTAGTCTATTCTAGTCTATTCTAGTCTATTCTAGTCTATTCTAGTCTATTCTAGTATATTCTAGTCTATTCTAGTCTATTCTAGTCTATTCTAGTCTATTCTAGTCTATTCTAGTCTATTCTAGTCTATTCTAGTCTATTCTAGTCTATTCTAGTCTATTCTAGTCTATTCTAGTCTATTCTAGTCTATTCTAGTCTATTCTAGTCTATTCTAGTCTATTCTAGTCTATTCTAGTCTATTCTAGTCTATTCTAGTCTATTCTAGTCTATTCTAGTCTATTCTAGTCTATTCTAGTCTATTCTAGTCTATTCTAGTCTATTCTAGTCTATTCTACTATATTCTAGTCTATTCTACTATATTCTAGTCTATTCTACTATATTCTAGTCTATTCTAGTCTATTCTAGTCTATTCTAGTCTATTCTAGTCTATTCTAGTCTATTCTAGTCTATTCTAGTCTATTCTAGTCTATTCTAGTCTATTCTAGTCTATTCTAGTCTATTCTAGTCTATTCTAGTCTATTCTAGTCTATTCTAGTCTATTCTAGTCTATTCTAGTCTATTCTAGTCTATTCTAGACTATTCTAGTCTATTCTAGACTATTCTAGTCTATTCTAGACTATTCTAGTCTATTCTAGACTATTCTAGTCTATTCTAGTCTATTCTAGTCTATTCTGGTCTATTCTAGTCTATTCTGGTCTATTCTAGTCTATTCTAGTCTATTCTAGTCTATTCTAGTCTATTCTAGTCTATTCTAGTCTATTCTAGTCTATTCTAGTCTATTCTAGTCTATTCTAGTCTATTCTATTCTAGTCTATTCTAGTCTATTCTAGTCTATTCTAGTCTATTCTAGTCTATTCTAGTCTATTCTAGTCTATTCTAGTCTATTCTAGTCTATTCTAGTCTATTCTAGTCTATTCTAGTCTATTCTAGTCTATTCTAGTCTATTCTAGTCTATTCTAGTCTATTCTAGTCTATTCTAGTCTATTCTAGTCTATTCTAGTCTATTCTAGTCTATTCTAGTCTATTCTAGTCTATTCTAGTCTATTCTAGTCTATTCTAGTCTATTCTAGTCTATTCTAGTCTATTCTAGTCTATTCTAGTCTATTCTAGTCTATTCTAGTCTATTCTAGTCTATTCTAGTCTATTCTAGTCTATTCTAGTCTATTCTAGTCTATTCTAGTCTATTCTAGTCTATTCTAGTCTATTCTAGTCTATTCTAGGTCTATTCTAGTCTATTCTAGTCTATTCTAGTCTATTCTAGTCTATTCTAGTCTATGCTAGTCTATTCTAGTCTATTCTAGTCTATTCTACTATATTCTAGTCTATTCTAGTCTATTCTAGTCTATTCTGGTCTATTCTAGTCTATTCTAGTCTATTCTAGTCTATTCTAGTCTATTCTAGTCTATTCTAGTCTATTCTAGTCTATTCTAGTCTATTCTAGTCTATTCTAGTCTATTATAGTCTATTCTAGTCTATTCTAGTCTATTCTAGTCTATTCTAGTCTATTCTAGTCTATTCTAGTCTATTCTAGTCTATTCTAGTCTATTCTAGTCTATTCTAGTCTATTCTAGTCTATTCTAGTCTATTCTAGTCTATTCTAGTCTATTCTAGTCTATTCTAGTCTATTCTAGTCTATTCTACTCTATTCTACTATATTCTAGTCTATTCTAGTCTATTCTAGTCTATTCTAGTCTATTCTAGTCTATTCTAGTCTATTCTAGTCTATTCTAGTCTATTCTAGTCTATTCTAGTCTATTCTAGTCTATTCTACTCTATTCTACTATATTCTAGTCTATTCTAGTCTATTCTAGTCTATTCTGGTCTATTCTAGTCTATTCTAGTCTATTCTAGTCTATTCTAGTCTATTCTAGTCTATTCTAGTCTATTCTAGTCGATTCTAGTCTATTCTAGTCTATTCTAGTCTATTCTAGTCTATTCTAGTCTATTCTAGTCTATTCTAGTCTATTCTAGTGTATTATAGTCTATTCTAGTCTATTCTGGTCTATTCTAGTCTATTCTAGTCTATTCTAGTCTATTCTAGTCTATTCTAGTCTATTCTAGTCTATTCTAGTCTATTCTAGTCTATTCTAGTCTATTCTAGTCTATTCTAGTCTATTCTAGTCTATTCTACTCTATTCTACTATATTCTAGTCTATTCTAGTCTATTCTAGTCTATTCTGGTCTATTCTAGTCTATTCTAGTCTATTCTAGTCTATTCTAGTCTATTCTAGTCTATTCTAGTCTATTCTAGTCTATTCTAGTCTATTCTAGTCTATTCTAGTCTATTCTAGTCTATTCTAGTCTATTCTAGTCTATTCTAGTATATTCTAGTATATTCTAGTATATTCTAGTCTATTCTAGTCTATTCTAGTCTATTCTAGTCTATTCTAGTCTATTCTAGTCTATTCTAGTCTATTCTAGTCTATTCTAGTCTATTCTAGTCTATTCTAGTCTATTCTAGTCTATTCTAGTCTATTCTAGTCTATTCTAGTCTATTCTAGTCTATTCTAGTCTATTCTAGTCTATTCTAGTCTATTCTAGTCTATTCTAGTCTATTCTAGTCTATTATAGTCTATTATAGTCTATTCTAGTCTTTTCTAGTCTATTCTAGTCTATTCTAGTCTATTCTAGTCTATTCTAGTCTATTATAGTCTATTCTAGTCTATTCTAGTCTATTCTACTCTATTCTACTATATTCTAGTCTATTCTAGTCTATTCTGGTCTATTCTAGTCTATTCTAGTCTATTCTAGTCTATTCTAGTCTATTCTAGTATATTCTAGTCTATTCTAGTCTATTCTAGTCTATTCTAGTCTATTCTAGTCTATTATAGTCTATTCTAGTCTATTCTAGTCTAGTCTATTCTAGTCTATTCTAGTCTATTCTAGTCTATTCTAGTCTATTCTAGTCTATTCTAGTCTATTCTAGTCTATTCTAGTCTATTCTACTCTATTCTACTATATTCTAGTCTATTCTAGTCTATTCTAGTCTATTCTAGTCTATTCTAGTCTATTCTAGTCTATTCTAGTCTATTCTAGTCTATTCTAGTCTATTCTAGTCTATTCTAGTCTATTCTACTCTATTCTACTATATTCTAGTCTATTCTAGTCTATTCTAGTCTATTCTGGTCTATTCTAGTCTATTCTGGTCTATTCTAGTCTATTCTAGTCTATTCTAGTCTATTCTAGTCTATTCTAGTCTATTCTAGTCTATTCTAGTCTATTCTAGTCTATTCTAGTCTATTCTAGTCTATTCTAGTCTATTCTAGTCTATTCTAGTCTATTCTGGTCTATTCTAGTCTATTCTAGTCTATTCTAGTCTATTCTAGTCTATTCTAGTCTATTCTAGTCTATTCTAGTCTATTCTAGTCTATTCTAGTCTATTCTAGTCTATTCTAGTCTATTCTAGTCTATTCTAGTCTATTCTACTCTATTCTACTATATTCTAGTCTATTCTAGTCTATTCTGGTCTATTCTAGTCTATTCTAGTCTATTCTAGTCTATTCTAGTCTATTCTAGTCTATTCTAGTCTATTCTAGTCTATTCTAGTCTATTCTAGTCTATTCTAGTCTATTCTAGTCTATTCTAGTCTATTCTAGTCTATTCTAGTCTATTCTAGTCTATTCTAGTCTATTCTAGTCTATTCTAGTCTATTCTAGTCTATTCTAGTCTATTCTAGTCTATTCTAGTCTATTCTAGTCTATTCTAGTCTATTCTAGTCTATTCTAGTATATTCTAGTCTATTCTAGTCTATTCTAGTCTATTCTAGTCTATTCTAGTCTATTCTAGTATATTCTAGTATATTCTAGTCTATTCTAGTCTATTCTAGTCTATTCTAGTCTATTCTAGTCTATTCTAGTCTATTCTAGTCTATTCTAGTCTATTCTAGTCTATTCTAGTCTATTCTAGTCTATTCTAGTCTATTCTAGTCTATTCTAGTCTATTCTAGTCTATTCTAGTCTATTCTAGTCTATTCTAGTCTATTCTAGTCTATTCTAGTCTATTCTAGTCTATTCTAGTCTATTCTAGTCTATTCTAGTCTATTCTAGTCTATTCTAGTCTATTCTAGTCTATTCTAGTCTATTCTACTATATTCTAGTCTATTCTACTATATTCTAGTCTATTCTAGTCTATTCTAGTCTATTCTAGTCTATTCTAGTCTATTCTAGTCTATTCTAGTCTATTCTAGTCTATTCTAGTCTATTCTTGTCTATTCTAGTCTATTCTAGTCTATTCTAGTCTATTCTAGTCTATTCTAGTCTATTCTAGTCTATTCTAGTCTATTCTAGTCTATTCTAGTCTATTCTAGTCTATTCTAGTCTATTCTTGTCTATTCTAGTCTATTCTAGTCTATTCTAGTCTATTCTAGTCTATTCTAGTCTATTCTAGTCTATTCTAGTCTATTCTAGTCTATTCTAGTCTATTCTGGTCTATTCTAGTCTATTCTAGTCTATTCTAGTCTATTCTAGTCTATTCTAGTCTATTGTAGTCTATTCTAGTCTATTCTAGTCTATTCTAGTCTATTATAGTCTATTCTAGTCTATTGTAGTCTATTATAGTCTATTCTAGTCTATTCTAGTCTATTCTAGTCTATTCTAGTCTATTCTAGTCTATTCTACTCTATTCTACTATATTCTAGTCTACTCTAGTCTATTCTAGTCTATTCTAGTCTATTCTAGTCTATTCTAGTCTATTCTAGTCTATTCTAGTCTATTCTAGTCTATTCTACTCTATTCTACTATATTCTAGTCTATTCTAGTCTATTCTAGTCTATTCTGGTCTATTCTAGTCTATTCTAGTCTATTCTAGTCTATTCTAGTCTATTCTAGTCTATTCTAGTCTATTCTAGTCTATTCTAGTCTATTATAGTCTATTCTAGTCTATTCTGGTCTATTCTAGTCTATTCTAGTCTATTCTAGTCTATTCTAGTCTATTCTAGTCTATTCTAGTCTATTCTAGTCTATTCTAGTCTATTCTAGTCTATTCTAGTCTATTCTAGTCTATTCTAGTCTATTCTAGTCTATTCTACTCTATTCTAGTCTATTCTAGTCTATTCTAGTCTATTCTAGTCTATTCTAGTCTATTCTAGTCTATTCTAGTCTATTCTAGTCTATTCTAGTCTATTCTAGTCTATTCTAGTCTATTCTAGTCTATTCTAGTCTATTCTAGTCTATTCTAGTCTATTCTAGTCTATTCTAGTCTATTCTAGTCTATTCTAGTCTATTCTAGTCTATTCTAGTCTATTCTAGTCTATTCTAGTCTATTCTAGTATATTCTAGTATATTCTAGTCTATTCTAGTCTATTCTAGTCTATTCTAGTCTATTCTAGTCTATTCTAGTCTATTCTAGTCTATTCTAGTCTATTCTAGTCTATTCTAGTCTATTCTAGTCTATTCTAGTCTATTCTAGTCTATTCTAGTCTATTCTAGTCTATTCTAGTCTATTCTAGTCTATTCTAGTCTATTCTAGTCTATTCTAGTCTATTCTAGTCTATTCTACTCTATTCTACTATATTCTAGTCTATTCTAGTCTATTCTAGTCTATTCTGGTCTATTCTAGTCTATTCTAGTCTATTCTAGTCTATTCTAGTCTATTCTAGTCTATTCTAGTCTATTCTAGTCTATTCTAGTCTATTCTAGTCTATTCTAGTCTATTATAGTCTATTCTAGTCTATTCTAGTCTATTCTAGTCTATTCTAGTCTATTCTAGTCTATTCTAGTCTATTCTAGTCTATTCTAGTCTATTCTACTCTATTCTACTATATTCTAGTCTACTCTAGTCTATTCTAGTCTATTCTAGTCTATTCTAGTCTATTCTAGTCTATTCTAGTCTATTCTAGTCTATTCTAGTCTATTCTACTCTATTCTACTATATTCTAGTCTATTCTAGTCTATTCTAGTCTATTCTGGTTCTAGTCTATTCTAGTCTATTCTAGTCTATTCTAGTCTATTCTAGTCTATTCTAGTCTATTCTAGTCTATTCTAGTCTATTCTAGTCTATTCTAGTCTATTATAGTCTATTCTAGTCTATTCTGGTCTATTCTAGTCTATTCTAGTCTATTCTAGTCTATTCTAGTCTATTCTAGTCTATTCTAGTCTATTCTAGTCTATTCTACTCTATTCTACTCTATTCTACTATATTCTAGTCTATTCTAGTCTATTCTAGTCTATTCTAGTCTATTCTGGTCTATTCTAGTCTATTCTAGTCTATTCTAGTCTATTCTAGTCTATTCTAGTCTATTCTAGTCTATTCTAGTCTATTCTAGTCTATTCTAGTCTATTCTAGTCTATTCTAGTCTATTCTAGTCTATTCTGGTCTATTCTAGTCTATTCTAGTCTATTCTAGTCTATTCTAGTCTATTCTAGTCTATTCTAGTCTATTCTAGTCTATTCTAGTCTATTCTAGTCTATTCTAGTCTATTCTGGTCTATTCTAGTCTATTCTAGTCTATTCTAGTCTATTCTAGTCTATTCTAGTCTATTCTAGTCTATTCTAGTCTATTCTAGTCTATTCTAGTCTATTCTAGTCTATTCTAGTCTATTCTAGTCTATTCTAGTCTATTCTAGTCTATTCTAGTCTATTCTAGTCTATTCTAGTCTATTCTAGTCTATTCTAGTCTATTCTAGTCTATTCTAGTCTATTCTAGTCTATTCTAGTCTATTCTAGTCTATTCTAGTCTATTCTAGTCTATTCTAGTCTATTCTAGTCTATTCTAGTCTATTCTAGTCTATTCTAGTCTATTCTAGTCTATTCTAGTCTATTCTAGTCTATTCTAGTCTATTCTAGTCTATTCTAGTCTATTCTAGTCTATTCTAGTCTATTCTAGTCTATTCTAGTCTATTCTAGTCTATTCTAGTCTATTCTAGTCTATTCTAGTCTATTCTAGTCTATTCTAGTCTATTCTAGTCTATTCTAGTCTATTCTAGTCTATTCTATTCTATTCTAGTCTATTCTAGTCTATTCTAGTCTATTCTAGTCTATTCTAGTCTATTCTAGTCTATTCTAGTCTATTCTAGTCTATTCTAGTCTATTCTAGTCTATTATAGTCTATTCTAGTCTATTCTGGTCTATCCTAGTCTATTCTAGTCTATTCTAGTCTATTCTAGTCTATTCTAGTCTATTCTAGTCTATTCTACTATATTCTAGTCTATTCTAGTCTATTCTAGTCTATTCTGGTCTATTCTAGTCTATTCTAGTCTATTCTAGTCTATTCTAGTCTATTCTAGTCTATTCTAGTCTATTCTAGTCTATGCTAGTCTATTCTAGTCTATTCTAGTCTATTCTAGTCTATTCTAGTCTATTCTAGTCTATTCTAGTCTATTCTAGTCTATTCTAGTCTATTCTAGTCTATTCTAGTCTATTCTAGTCTATTCTAGTCTATTCTAGTCTATTCTAGTCTATTATAGTCTATTCTAGTCTATTCTGGTCTATTCTAGTCTATTCTAGTCTATTCTAGTCTATTCTAGTCTATTCTAGTCTATTCTAGTCTATTCTAGTCTATTCTAGTCTATTCTAGTCTATTCTAGTCTATTCTAGTCTATTCTAGTCTATTCTAGTCTATTCTAGTCTATTCTACTCTTCTATTCTACTATATTCTAGTCTATTCTAGTCTATTCTAGTCTATTCTGGTCTATTCTAGTCTATTCTAGTCTATTCTAGTCTATTCTAGTCTATTCTAGTCTATTCTAGTCTATTCTAGTCTATTCTAGTCTATTCTAGTCTATTCTAGTCTATTCTAGTCTATTCTAGTCTATTCTAGTCTATTCTAGTCTATTCTAGTCTATTCTAGTCTATTCTAGTCTATTCTAGTCTATTCTAGTATATTCTAGTATATTCTAGTCTATTATAGTCTATTCTAGTCTATTCTAGTCTATTCTAGTCTATTCTAGTCTATTCTAGTCTATTCTAGTCTATTCTAGTCTATTCTAGTCTATTCTAGTCTATTCTAGTCTATTCTAGTCTATTCTAGTCTATTCTAGTCTATTCTAGTCTATTCTAGTCTATTCTAGTCTATTCTAGTCTATTCTAGTCTATTCTAGTCTATTCTAGTCTATTCTAGTCTATTCTAGTCTATTCTAGTCTATTCTAGTCTATTCTAGTCTATTCTAGTCTATTCTAGTCTATTCTAGTCTATTCTAGTCTATTCTAGTCTATTCTAGTCTATTCTAGTCTATTCTACTATATTCTAGTCTATTCTACTATATTCTAGTCTATTCTAGTCTATTCTAGTCTATTCTAGTCTATTCTAGTCTATTCTAGTCTATTCTAGTCTATTCTAGTCTATTCTAGTCTATTCTAGTCTATTCTAGTCTATTCTAGTCTATTCTAGTCTATTCTAGTCTATTCTAGTCTATTCTAGTCTATTCTAGTCTATTCTAGTCTATTCTAGTCTATTCTAGTCTATTCTAGTCTATTCTAGTCTATTCTAGTCTATTCTAGTCTATTCTAGTCTATTCTAGTCTATTCTAGTCTATTCTAGTCTATTCTAGTCTATTCTAGTCTATTCTAGTCTATTCTACTCTATTCTACTATATTCTAGTCTATTCTAGTCTATTCTAGTCTATTCTAGTCTATTCTGGTCTATTCTAGTCTATTCTAGTCTATTCTAGTCTATTCTAGTCTATTCTAGTCTATTCTAGTCTATTCTAGTCTATTCTAGTCTATTATAGTCTATTCTAGTCTATTCTAGTCTATTCTAGTCTATTCTAGTCTATTCTAGTCTATTCTAGTCTATTCTAGTCTATTCTACTCTATTCTACTATATTCTAGTCTACTCTAGTCTATTCTAGTCTATTCTAGTCTATTCTAGTCTATTCTAGTCTATTCTAGTCTATTCTAGTCTATTCTAGTCTATTCTACTCTATTCTACTATATTCTAGTCTATTCTAGTCTATTCTAGTCTATTCTGGTCTATTCTAGTCTATTCTAGTCTATTCTAGTCTATTCTAGTCTATTCTAGTCTATTCTAGTCTATTCTAGTCTATTATAGTCTATTCTAGTCTATTCTGGTCTATTCTAGTCTATTCTAGTCTATTCTAGTCTATTCTAGTCTATTCTAGTCTATTCTAGTCTATTCTACTCTATTCTACTCTATTCTACTATATTCTAGTCTATTCTAGTCTATTCTAGTCTATTCTAGTCTATTCTAGTCTATTCTAGTCTATTCTAGTCTATTCTACTCTATTCTACTATATTCTAGTCTATTCTAGTCTATTCTAGTCTATTCTGGTCTATTCTAGTCTATTCTAGTCTATTCTAGTCTATTCTAGTCTATTCTAGTCTATTCTAGTCTATTCTAGTCTATTCTAGTCTATTCTAGTCTATTCTAGTATATTCTAGTATATTCTAGTCTATTCTAGTCTATTCTAGTCTATTCTAGTCTATTCTAGTCTATTCTAGTCTATTCTAGTCTATTCTAGTCTATTCTAGTCTATTCTAGTCTATTCTAGTCTATTCTAGTCTATTCTAGTCTATTCTAGTCTATTCTAGTCTATTCTAGTCTATTCTAGTCTATTCTAGTCTATTCTAGTCTATTCTAGTCTATTCTAGTCTATTATAGTCTATTCTAGTCTATTCTAGTCTATTCTAGTCTATTCTAGTCTATTCTAGTCTATTCTAGTCTATTCTTGTCTATTCTAGTCTATTCTAGTCTATTCTAGTCTATTCTAGTCTATTGTACTCTATTCTACTATATTCTAGTCTATTCTAGTCTATTCTAGTCTATTCTGGTCTATTCTAGTCTATTCTAGTCTATTCTAGTCTATTCTAGTCTATTCTAGTCTATTCTAGTCTATTCTAGTCTATTCTAGTCTATTCTAGTCTATTCTAGTCTATTCTAGTCTATTCTAGTCTATTCTAGTCTATTCTAGTCTATTCTAGTCTATTCTAGTCTATTCTAGTCTATTCTAGTCTATTATAGTCTATTCTAGTCTATTCTAGTCTATTCTAGTCTATTCTAGTCTATTCTAGTCTATTCTAGTCTATTCTAGTCTATTCTAGTCTATTCTAGTCTATTCTAGTCTATTCTAGTCTATTCTACTCTATTCTACTATATTCTAGTCTATTCTAGTCTATTCTAGTCTATTCTAGTCTATTCTAGTCTATTCTAGTCTATTCTAGTCTATTCTAGTCTATTCTAGTCTATTCTAGTCTATTCTAGTCTATTCTACTCTATTCTACTATATTCTAGTCTATTCTAGTCTATTCTAGTCTATTCTGGTCTATTCTAGTCTATTCTAGTCTATTCTAGTCTATTCTAGTCTATTCTAGTCTATTCTAGTCTATTCTAGTCTATTCTAGTCTATTCTAGTCTATTCTAGTCTATTCTAGTCTATTCTAGTCTATTCTAGTCTATTCTAGTCTATTCTAGTCTATTCTAGTCTATTCTAGTCTATTCTAGTCTATTCTAGTCTATTATAGTCTATTCTAGTCTATTCTGGTCTATTCTAGTCTATTCTAGTCTATTCTAGTCTATTCTAGTCTATTCTAGTCTATTCTGGTCTATTCTAGTCTATTCTAGTCTATTCTAGTCTATTCTAGTCTATTCTAGTCTATTCTAGTCTATTCTAGTCTATTCTAGTCTATTCTACTCTATTCTACTATATTCTAGTCTATTCTAGTCTATTCTAGTCTATTCTAGTCTATTCTGGTCTATTCTAGTCTATTCTAGTCTATTCTAGTCTATTCTAGTCTATTCTAGTCTATTCTAGTCTATTCTAGTCTATTCTACTATATTCTAGTCTATTCTAGTCTATTCTAGTCTATTCTAGTCTATTCTAGTCTATTCTAGTCTATTCTAGTCTATTCTAGTATATTCTAGTCTATTCTAGTCTATTCTAGTCTATTCTAGTCTATTCTAGTCTATTCTAGTCTATTCTAGTCTATTCTAGTCTATTCTAGTCTATTCTAGTCTATTCTAGTCTATTCTAGTCTATTCTAGTCTATTCTAGTCTATTCTAGTCTATTCTAGTCTATTCTAGTCTATTCTAGTCTATTCTAGTCTATTCTAGTCTATTCTAGTCTATTCTAGTCTATTCTAGTATATTCTAGTATATTCTAGTCTATGCTAGTCTATTCTAGTCTATTCTAGTCTATTCTAGTCTATTCTAGTCTATTCTAGTCTATTCTAGTCTATTCTAGTCTATTCTAGTCTATTCTAGTCTATTCTAGTCTATTCTAGTCTATTCTAGTCTATTCTAGTCTATTCTAGTCTATTCTAGTCTATTCTAGTCTATTCTAGTCTATTCTAGTCTATTCTAGTCTATTCTAGTCTATTCTAGTCTATTCTAGTCTATTCTAGTCTATTCTAGTCTATTCTAGTCTATTCTAGTCTATTCTAGTCTATTCTAGTCTATTCTACTATATTCTAGTCTATTCTACTATATTCTAGTCTATTCTAGTCTATTCTAGTCTATTCTAGTCTATTCTAGTCTATTCTAGTCTATTCTAGTCTATTCTAGTCTATTCTAGTCTATTCTAGTCTATTCTAGTCTATTCTAGTCTATTCTAGTCTATTCTAGTCTATTCTAGTCTATTCTAGTCTATTCTAGTCTATTCTAGTCTATTCTAGTCTATTCTAGTCTATTCTAGTCTATTCTAGTCTATTCTAGTCTATTCTAGTCTATTCTACTCTATTCTACTATATTCTAGTCTATTCTAGTCTATTCTAGTCTATTCTGGTCTATTCTAGTCTATTCTAGTCTATTCTAGTCTATTCTAGTCTATTCTAGTCTATTCTAGTCTATTCTAGTCTATTCTAGTCTATTCTAGTCTATTCTAGTCTATTCTAGTCTATTATAGTCTATTCTAGTCTATTCTAGTCTATTCTAGTCTATTCTAGTCTATTCTAGTCTATTCTAGTCTATTCTAGTCTATTCTACTCTATTCTACTATATTCTAGTCTACTCTAGTCTATTCTAGTCTATTCTAGTCTATTCTAGTCTATTCTAGTCTATTCTAGTCTATTCTAGCCTATTCTAGTCTATTCTAGTCTATTCTACTCTATTCTACTATATTCTAGTCTATTCTAGTCTATTCTAGTCTATTCTGGTCTATTCTAGTCTATTCTAGTCTATTCTAGTCTATTCTAGTCTATTCTAGTCTATTCTAGTCTATTATAGTCTATTCTAGTCTATTCTGGTCTATTCTAGTCTATTCTAGTCTATTCTAGTCTATTCTAGTCTATTCTAGTCTATTCTAGTCTATTCTAGTCTATTCTAGTCTATTCTACTCTATTCTACTCTATTCTACTATATTCTAGTCTATTCTAGTCTATTCTAGTCTATTCTGGTCTATTCTAGTCTATTCTAGTCTATTCTAGTCTATTCTAGTCTATTCTAGTCTATTCTAGTCTATTCTAGTCTATTCTAGTCTATTCTAGTCTATTCTAGTCTATTCTAGTCTATTCTAGTCTATTCTAGTCTATTCTAGTCTATTCTAGTCTATTCTAGTCTATTCTAGTCTATTCTAGTCTATTCTAGTCTATTCTAGTCTATTCTAGTCTATTCTAGTCTATTCTAGTCTATTCTAGTCTATTCTAGTCTATTCTAGTCTATTCTAGTCTATTATAGTCTATTCTAGTCTATTCTGGTCTATTCTAGTCTATTCTAGTCTATTCTAGTCTATTCTAGTCTATTCTAGTCTATTCTAGTCTATTCTAGTCTATTCTAGTCTATTCTAGTCTATTCTAGTCTATTCTAGTCTATTCTAGTCTATTCTAGTCTATTCTAGTCTATTCTACTCTATTCTACTATATTCTAGTCTATTCTAGTCTATTCTAGTCTATTCTAGTCTATTCTGGTCTATTCTAGTCTATTCTAGTCTATTCTAGTCTATTCTAGTCTATTCTAGTCTATTCTAGTCTATTCTAGTCTATTCTAGTCTATTCTAGTATATTCTAGTATATTCTAGTCTATTCTAGTCTATTCTAGTCTATTCTAGTCTATTCTAGTCTATTCAAGTCTATTCTAGTCTATTCTAGTCTATTCTAGTCTATTCTAGTCTATTCTAGTCTATTCTAGTCTATTCTAGTCTATTCTAGTCTATTCTAGTCTATTCTAGTCTATTCTAGTCTATTCTAGTCTATTCTAGTCTATTCTAGTCTATTATAGTCTATTCTAGTCTATTCTAGTCTATTCTAGTCTATTCTAGTCTATTCTAGTCTATTCTAGTCTATTCTAGTCTATTCTAGTCTATTCTAGTCTATTCTAGTCTATTCTAGTCTATTCTAGTCTATTCTAGTCTATTGTACTCTATTCTACTATATTCTAGTCTATTCTAGTCTATTCTAGTCTATTCTGGTCTATTCTAGTCTATTCTAGTCTATTCTAGTCTATTCTAGTCTATTCTAGTCTATTCTAGTCTATTCTAGTCTATTCTAGTCTATTCTAGTCTATTCTAGTCTATTCTAGTCTATTCTAGTCTATTCTAGTCTATTATAGTCTATTCTAGTCTATTCTAGTCTATTCTAGTCTATTCTAGTCTATTCTAGTCTATTCTAGTCTATTCTAGTCTATTCTAGTCTATTCTAGTCTATTCTAGTCTATTCTAGTCTATTCTACTCTATTCTACTCTATTCTACTATATTCTAGTCTATTCTAGTCTATTCTAGTCTATTCTAGTCTATTCTAGTCTATTCTAGTCTATTCTAGTCTATTCTAGTCTATTCTAGTCTATTCTAGTCTATTCTACTCTATTCTACTATATTCTAGTCTATTCTAGTCTATTCTAGTCTATTCTGGTCTATTCTAGTCTATTCTAGTCTATTCTAGTCTATTCTAGTCTATTCTAGTCTATTCTAGTCTATTCTAGTCTATTCTAGTCTATTCTAGTCTATTCTAGTCTATTCTAGTCTATTCTAGTCTATTCTAGTCTATTCTAGTCTATTCTAGTCTATTATAGTCTATTCTAGTCTATTCTGGTCTATTCTAGTCTATTCTAGTCTATTCTAGTCTATTCTAGTCTATTCTAGTCAATTCTAGTCTATTCTAGTCTATTCTAGTCTATTCTAGTCTATTCTAGTCTATTCTAGTCTATTCTAGTCTATTCTAGTCTATTCTACTCTATTCTACTATATTCTAGTCTATTCTAGTCTATTCTAGTCTATTCTGGTCTATTCTAGTCTATTCTAGTCTATTCTAGTCTATTCTAGTCTATTCTAGTCTATTCTAGTCTATTCTAGTCTATTCTACTATATTCTAGTCTATTCTAGTCTATTCTAGTCTATTCTAGTCTATTCTAGTCTATTCTAGTCTATTCTAGTCTATTCTAGTATATTCTAGTCTATTCTAGTCTATTCTAGTCTATTCTAGTCTATTCTAGTCTATTCTAGTCTATTCTAGTCTATTCTAGTCTATTCTAGTCTATTCTAGTCTATTCTAGTCTATTCTAGTCTATTCTAGTCTATTCTAGTCTATTCTAGTCTATTCTAGTCTATTCTAGTCTATTCTAGTCTATTCTAGTCTATTCTAGTCTATTCTAGTCTATTCTAGTCTATTCTAGTCTATTCTAGTCTATTCTAGTCTATTCTAGTCTATTCTAGTCTATTCTAGTCTATTCTAGTCCATTCTAGTCTATTCTAGTCTATTCTAGTCTATTCTAGTCTATTCTAGTCTATTCTAGTCTATTCTAGTCTATTCTAGTCTATTCTAGTCTATTCTAGTCTATTCTAGTCTATTCTAGTCTATTCTAGTCTATTCTAGTCTATTCTAGTCTATTCTAGTCTATTCTAGTCTATTCTAGTCTATTCTAGTCTATTCTAGTCTATTCTAGTCTATTCTAGTCTATTCTAGTCTATTCTAGTCTATTCTAGTCTATTCTACTATATTCTAGTCTATTCTAGTCTATTCTACTCTATTCTACTATATTCTAGTCTATTCTAGTCTATTCTAGTCTATTCTAGTCTATTATAGTCTATTCTAGTCTATTCTAGTCTATTCTAGTCTATTATAGTCTATTCTAGTCTATTCTGGTCTATTCTAGTCTATTCTAGTCTATTCTAGTCTATTCTAGTCTATTCTAGTCTATTCTAGTCTATTCTAGTCTATTCTAGTCTATTCTAGTCTATTCTACTATATTCTAGTCTATTCTAGTCTATTCTAGTCTATTCTAGTCTATTCTAGTCTATTCTAGTCTATTCTAGTCTATTCTAGTCTATTCTAGTCTATTCTAGTCTCTTCTAGTCTATTATAGTCTATTCTAGTCTATTCTGGTCTATTCTAGTCTATTCTAGTCTATTCTAGTCTATTCTAGTCTATTCTAGTCTATTCTAGTCTATTCTAGTCTATTATAGTCTATTCTAGTCTATTCTGGTCTATTCTAGTGTATTCTAGTCTATTCTAGTCTATTCTAGTCTATTGTAGTCTATTCTACTATATTCTACTATATTCTAGTCTATTCTAGTCTATTCTAGTCTATTCTAGTCTATTCTAGTCTATTCTAGTCTATTCTAGTCTATTCTAGACTATTCTAGTCTATTCTAGTCTATTCTAGTCTATTCTAGTCTATTCTAGTCTATTCTAGTCTATTCTAGTCTATTCTAGTCTATTCTAGTCTATTCTAGTCTATTCTAGTCTATTCTAGTCTATTCTAGTCTATTCTAGTCTATTCTAGTCTATTCTAGTCTATTCTACTCTATTCTACTATATTCTAGTCTATTCTAGTCTATTCTAGCCTATTCTAGTCTATTCTAGTCTATTCTAGTCTATTCTAGTCTATTCTAGTCTATTCTAGTCTATTCTAGTCTATTCTAGTCTATTCTAGTATATTCTAGTCTATTCTACTCTATTCTACTATATTGTAGTATATTCTAGTCTATTCTAGTCTATTCTGGTCTATTCTAGTCTATTCTAGTCTATTCTAGTCTATTCTAGTCTATTCTAGTCTATTCTAGTCTATTCTAGTCTATTCTAGTCTATTCTAGTCTATTCTAGTCTATTCTAGTCTATTCTAGTCTATTCTAGTCTATTCTAGTCTATTCTAGTCTATTCTAGTCTATTCTAGTCTATTCTAGTCTATTCTGGTCTATTCTAGTCTATTCTAGTCTATTCTAGTCTATTCTAGTCTATTCTAGTCTATTCTAGTCTATTATAGTCTATTCTAGTCTATTCTAGTCTATTCTAGTCTATTATAGTCTATTCTAGTCTATTCTACTCTATTGTACTCTATTCTACTATATTCTACTATATTCTAGTCTATTCTAGTCTATTCTAGTCTATTCTGGTCTATTCTAGTCTATTCTAGTCTATTCTAGTCTATTCTAGTCTATTCTAGTCTATTCTAGTCTATTCTAGTCTATTCTAGTCTATTCTAGTCTATTCTAGTCTATTCTAGTCTATTATAGTCTATTCTAGTCTATTCTAGTCTATTCTAGTCTATTCTAGTCTATTCTAGTCTATTCTAGTCTATTCTACTCTATTCTACTATATTCTAGTCTATTCTAGTCTATTCTAGTCTATTCTAGTCTATTCTAGTCTATTCTAGTCTATTCTAGTCTATTCTAGTCTATTCTACTCTATTCTACTATATTCTAGTCTATTCTAGTCTATTCTAGTCTATTCTGGTCTATTCTAGGCTATTCTAGTCTATTCTAGTCTATTCTAGTCTATTCTAGTCTATTCTAGTCTATTCTAGTCTATTCTAGTCTATTCTAGTCTATTCTAGTCTATTCTAGTCTATTCTAGTCTATTCTAGTCTATTCTAGTCTATTCTAGTCTATTCTAGTCTATTCTAGTCTATTATAGTCTATTCTAGTATATTCTGGTCTATTCTAGTCTATTCTAGGCTATTCTAGTCTATTCTAGTCTATTCTAGTCTATTCTAGTCTATTCTAGTCTATTCTAGTCTATTCTAGTCTATTCTAGTCTATTCTAGTCTATTCTAGTCTATTCTAGTCTATTCTAGTCTATTCTAGTCTATTCTAGTCTATTCTAGTCTATTCTAGTCTATTCTACTATATTCTAGTATATTCTAGTCTATTCTAGTCTATTCTAGTCTATTCTAGTCTATTCTAGTCTATTCTAGTCTATTCTAGTCTATTCTAGTCTATTCTAGTCTATTCTAGTCTATTCTAGTCTATTCTAGTCTATTCTAGTCTATTCTAGTCTATTCTAGTCTATTCTAGTCTATTCTAGTCTATTCTAGTCTATTCTAGTCTATTCTAGTCTATTCTAGTCTATTCTAGTCTATTCTAGTCTATTCTAGTCTATTCTAGTCTATTCTAGTCTATTCTAGTCTATTCTAGTCTATTCTAGTCTATTCTAGTCTATTCTAGTCTATTCTAGTCTATTCTAGTCTATTCTAGTCTATTCTAGTCTATTCTAGTCTATTCTAGTCTATTCTAGTCTATTCTAGTCTATTCTAGTCTATTCTAGTCTATTCTAGTCTATTCTAGTCTATTCTAGTCTATTCTAGTCTATTCTAGTCTATTCTGGTCTATTCTAGTCTATTCTAGTCTATTCTAGTCTATTCTAGTCTATTCTAGTCTATTCTAGTCTATTCTAGTCTATTCTAGTCTATTCTAGTCTATTCTAGTCTATTCTAGTCTATTCTAGTCTATTCTAGTCTATTCTAGTCTATTCTAGTCTATTCTAGTCTATTCTACTCTATTCTACTATATTCTAGTCTATTCTAGTCTATTCTAGTCTATTCTGGTCTATTCTAGTCTATTCTAGTCTATTCTAGTCTATTCTAGTCTATTCTAGTCTATTCTAGTCTATTCTAGTCTATTCTACTATATTCTAGTCTATTCTAGTCTATTCTAGTCTATTCTAGTCTATTCTAGTCTATTCTAGTCTATTCTAGTCTATTCTAGTATATTCTAGTATATTCTAGTCTATTCTAGTCTATTCTAGTCTATTCTAGTCTATTCTAGTCTATTCTAGTCTATTCTAGTCTATTCTAGTCTATTCTAGTCTATTCTAGTCTATTCTAGTCTATTCTAGTCTATTCTAGTCTATTCTAGTCTATTCTAGTCTATTCTAGTCTATTCTAGTCTATTCTAGTCTATTCTAGTCTATTCTAGTCTATTCTAGTCTATTCTAGTCTATTCTAGTCCATTCTAGTCCATTCTAGTCTATTCTAGTCTATTCTAGTCTATTCTAGTCTATTCTAGTCTATTCTAGTCTATTCTAGTCTATTCTAGTCTATTCTAGTCTATTCTAGTCTATTCTAGTCTATTCTAGTCTATTCTAGTCTATTCTAGTCTATTCTAGTCTATTCTAGTCTATTCTAGTCTATTCTAGTCTATTCTAGTCTATTCTAGTCTATTCTAGTCTATTCTAGTCTATTCTAGTCTATTCTAGTCTATTCTAGTCTATTCTAGTCTATTCTAGTCTATTCTAGTCTATTCTAGTCTATTCTACTATATTCTAGTCTATTCTAGTCTATTCTACTCTATTCTACTATATTCTAGTCTATTCTAGTCTATTCTAGTCTATCCTAGTCTATTCTAGTCTATTCTAGTCTATTATAGTCTATTCTAGTCTATTCTGGTCTATTCTAGTCTATTCTAGTCTATTCTAGTCTATTCTAGTCTATTCTAGTCTATTCTAGTCTATTCTAGTCTATTCTAGTCTATTCTACTATATTCTAGTCTATTCTAGTCTATTCTAGTCTATTCTAGTCTATTCTAGTCTATTCTAGTCTATTCTAGTCTATTCTAGTCTATTCTAGTCTCTTCTAGTCTATTATAGTCTATTCTAGTCTATTCTGGTCTATTCTAGTCTATTCTAGTCTATTCTAGTCTATTCTAGTCTATTCTAGTCTATTCTAGTCTATTCTAGTCTATTCTAGTCTATTATAGTCTATTCTAGTCTATTCTGGTCTATTCTAGTGTATTCTAGTCTATTCTAGTCTATTCTAGTCTATTGTAGTCTATTCTACTATATTCTAGTCTATTCTAGTCTATTCTAGTCTATTCTAGTCTATTCTAGTCTATTCTAGTCTATTCTAGTCTATTCTACTATATTCTAGTCTATTCTAGTCTATTCTAGTCTATTCTAGTCTATTCTAGTCTATTCTAGTCTATTCTAGTCTATTCTAGTCTATTCTAGTCTATTCTAGACTATTCTAGTCTATTCTAGTCTATTCTAGTCTATTCTAGTCTATTCTAGTCTATTCTAGTCTATTCTAGTCTATTCTAGTCTATTCTAGTCTATTCTAGTCTATTATAGTCTATTCTAGTCTATTCTAGTCTATTCTAGTCTATTCTAGTCTATTCTAGTCTATTCTAGTCTATTCTAGTCTATTCTAGTCTATTCTAGTCTATTCTAGTCTATTCTACTCTATTCTACTATATTCTAGTCTATTCTAGTCTATTCTAGTCTATTCTAGTCTATTATAGTCTATTCTAGTCTATTCTAGTCTATTCTAGTCTATTCTAGTATATTCTAGTCTATTCTACTCTATTCTACTATATTGTAGTCTATTCTAGTCTATTCTAGTCTATTCTGGTCTATTCTAGTCTATTCTAGTCTATTCTAGTCTATTCTAGTCTATTCTAGTCTATTCTAGTCTATTCTAGTCTATTCTAGTCTATTCTAGTCTATTCTAGTCTATTCTAGTCTATTCTAGTCTATTCTAGTCTATTCTAGTCTATTATAGTCTATTCTAGTCTATTCTAGTCTATTATAGTCTATTCTAGTCTATTCTGGTCTATTCTAGTCTATTCTAGTCTATTCTAGTCTATTCTAGTCTATTCTAGTCTATTCTAGTCTATTATAGTCTATTCTAGTCTATTCTAGTCTATTCTAGTCTATTATAGTCTATTCTAGTCTATTCTACTCTATTGTACTCTATTCTACTATATTCTAGTCTATTCTAGTCTATTCTAGTCTATTCTGGTCTATTCTAGTCTATTCTAGTCTATTCTAGTCTATTCTAGTCTATTCTAGTCTATTCTAGTCTATTCTAGTCTATTCTAGTCTATTCTAGTCTATTCTAGTCTATTCTAGTCTATTCTAGTCTATTCTAGTCTATTCTAGTCTATTCTAGTCTATTATAGTCTATTCTAGTCTATTCTAGTCTATTCTGGTCTATTCTAGTCTATTCTAGTCTATTCTAGTCTATTCTAGTCTATTCTAGTCTATTCTAGTCTATTCTAGTCTATTCTAGACTATTCTAGTCTATTCTAGTCTATTCTAGTCTATTCTAGTCTATTGTACTCTATTCTACTATATTCTAGTCTATTCTAGTCTATTCTAGTCTATTCTAGTCTATTCTAGTCTGTTCTAGTCTATTCTAGTCTATTCTAGTCTATTCTAGTCTTATAGTCTATTCTAGTCTATTCTAGTCTGTTCTGGTCTATTCTAGTCTATTCTAGTCTATTCTAGTCTATTCTAGTCTATTCTAGTCTATTCTAGTCTATTCTAGTCTATTCTAGACTATTCTAGTCTATTCTAGTCTATTCTAGTCTATTCTAGTCTATTCTAGTCTATTCTACTCTATTCTACTATATTCTAGTCTATTCTAGTCTATTCTAGTCTATTCTAGTCTATTCTAGTCTATTCTGGTCTATTCTAGTCTATTCTAGTCTATTCTAGTCTATTCTAGTCTATTCTAGTCTATTCTAGTCTATTCTAGACTATTCTAGTCTATTCTAGTCTATTCTAGTCTATTCTACTCTATTCTACTATATTCTACTCTATTCTAGTCTATTCTAGTCTATTCTAGTCTATTCTAGTCTATTCTACTCTATTCTACTATATTCTACTCTATTCTAGTCTATTCTAGTCTATTCTAGTCTATTCTAGTCTATTCTAGTCTATTCTAGTCTATTCTAGTATATTCTAGTCTATTCTAGACTATTCTAGTCTATTCTAGACTATTCTAGTCTATTCTAGTCTATTCTAGTCTATTATAGTCTATTCTAGTCTATTATAGTCTATTCTAGTCTATTCTAGTCTATTCTAGTCTATTCTAGTCTATTCTAGTCTATTCTAGTCTATTCTAGTCTATTCTAGTCTATTCTAGTCTATTCTAGTCTATTCTGGTCTATTCTAGTCTATTCTAGTCTATTCTAGTCTATTCTAGTCTATTCTAGTCTATTCTAGTCTATTCTAGTCTATTCTAGTCTATTCTAGTCTATTCTAGTCTATTCTAGTCTATTCTAGTCTATTCTAGTCTATTCTAGTCTATTCTAGTCTATTCTAGTCTATTCTAGTCTATTCTAGTCTATTCTAGTCTATTCTAGTCTATTCTAGTCTATTCTAGTCTATTCTAGTCTATTCTAGTCTATTCTAGTCTATTCTAGTCTGTTCTAGTCTGTTCTAGTCTATTCTAGTCTATTCTAGTCTATTCTACTCTATTCTACTATATTCTAGTCTATTCTAGTCTATTATAGTCTATTCTAGTCTATTCTAGTCTATTCTAGTCTATTCTAGTCTATTCTAGACTATTCTAGTCTATTCTACTCTATTCTAGTCTATTCTAGTCTATTCTAGTCTATTCTAGTCTATTCTAGTCTATTCTAGTCTATTCTAGTCTATTCTAGTCTATTCTAGTCTATTCTAGTCTATTCTAGTCTATTCTAGTCTATTCTAGTCTATTCTAGTCTATTCTAGTCTATTCTAGTCTATTCTAGTCTATTCTAGTCTATTCTAGTCTATTCTAGTCTATTCTAGTCTATTCTAGTCTATTCTAGTCTATTCTAGTCTATTCTAGTCTATTCTAGTCTATTCTAGTCTATTCTAGTCTATTCTAGTCTATTCTAGTCTATTCTAGTCTATTCTAGTCTATTCTAGTCTATTCTAGTCTATTCTAGTCTATTCTAGTCTATTCTAGTCTATTCTAGTCTATTCTAGTCTATTCTAGTCTATTCTAGTCTATTCTAGTCTATTCTAGTCTATTCTAGTCTATTCTAGTCTATTCTGGTCTATTCTAGTCTATTCTAGTATATTCTAGTCTATTCTAGTCTATTCTAGTCTATTCTAGTCTATTCTAGTCTATTCTGGTCTATTCTAGTCTATTCTAGTCTATTCTGGTCTATTCTAGTCTATTCTAGTCTATTCTAGACTATTCTGGTCTATTCTAGTCTATTCTAGTCTATTCTAGTCTATTCTAGTCTATTCTGGTCTATTCTAGTCTATTCTAGTCTATTCTAGTCTATTCTAGTCTATTCTAGTATATTCTAGTCTATTCTACTCTATTCTACTATATTGTAGTCTATTCTAGTCTATTCTAGTCTATTCTAGTCTATTCTAGTCTATTCTAGTCTATTCTAGTCTATTCTAGTCTATTCTAGTCTATTCTAGTCTATTCTAGTATATTCTAGTCTATTCTACTCTATTCTACTATATTGTAGTCTATTCTAGTCTATTCTAGTCTATTCTGGTCTATTCTAGTCTATTCTAGTCTATTCTAGTCTATTCTAGTCTATTCTAGTCTATTCTAGTCTATTCTAGTCTATTCTAGTCTATTCTAGTCTATTCTAGTCTATTCTAGTCTATTCTAGTCTATTCTAGTCTATTCTAGTCTATTCTAGTCTATTCTAGTCTATTATAGTCTATTCTAGTCTATTCTAGTCTATTATAGTCTATTCTAGTCTATTCTGGTCTATTCTAGTCTATTCTAGTCTATTCTAGTCTATTCTAGTCTATTCTAGTCTATTCTAGTCTATTATAGTCTATTCTAGTCTATTCTAGTCTATTCTAGTCTATTATAGTCTATTCTAGTCTATTCTACTCTATTGTACTCTATTCTACTATATTCTAGTCTATTCTAGTCTATTCTAGTCTATTCTGGTCTATTCTAGTCTATTCTAGTCTATTCTAGTCTATTCTAGTCTATTCTAGTCTATTCTAGTCTATTCTAGTCTATTCTAGTCTATTCTAGTCTATTCTAGTCTATTCTAGTCTATTCTAGTCTATTCTAGTCTATTCTAGTCTATTCTAGTCTATTCTAGTCTATTCTAGTCTATTATAGTCTATTCTAGTCTATTCTAGTCTATTCTGGTCTATTCTAGTCTATTCTAGTCTATTCTAGTCTATTCTAGTCTATTCTAGTCTATTCTAGTCTATTCTAGTCTATTCTAGACTATTCTAGTCTATTCTAGTCTATTCTAGTCTATTCTAGTCTATTCTAGTCTATTGTACTCTATTCTACTATATTCTAGTCTATTCTAGTCTATTCTAGTCTATTCTAGTCTATTCTAGTCTATTCTAGTCTATTCTAGTCTATTCTAGTCTATTATAGTCTATTCTAGTCTATTCTAGTCTATTCTGGTCTATTCTAGTCTATTCTAGTCTATTCTAGTCTATTCTAGTCTATTCTAGTCTATTCTAGTCTATTCTAGTCTATTCTAGTCTATTCTAGTCTATTCTAGACTATTCTAGTCTATTCTAGTCTATTCTAGTCTATTCTAGTCTATTCTAGTCTATTCTACTCTATTCTACTATATTCTAGTCTATTCTAGTCTATTCTAGTCTATTCTAGTCTATTCTAGTCTATTCTGGTCTATTCTAGTCTATTCTAGTCTATTCTAGTCTATTCTAGTCTATTCTAGTCTATTCTAGTCTATTCTAGACTATTCTAGTCTATTCTAGTCTATTCTAGTCTATTCTACTCTATTCTACTATATTCTACTCTATTCCAGTCTATTCTAGTCTATTCTAGTCTATTCTAGTCTATTCTACTCTATTCTACTATATTCTAGTCTATTCTAGTCTATTCTAGTCTATTCTAGTCTATTCTAGTCTATTCTAGTCTATTCTAGTCTATTCTAGTCTATTCTAGACTATTCTAGTCTATTCTAGACTATTCTAGTCTATTCTAGTCTATTCTAGTCTATTATAGTCTATTATAGTCTATTCTAGTCTATTCTAGTCTATTCTAGTCTATTCTAGTCTATTCTAGTCTATTCTAGTCTATTCTAGTCTATTCTAGTCTATTCTAGTCTATTCTAGTCTATTCTGGTCTATTCTAGTCTATTCTAGTCTATTCTAGTCTATTCTAGTCTATTCTAGTCTATTCTAGTCTATTCTAGTCTATTCTAGTCTATTCTAGTCTATTCTAGTCTATTCTAGTCTATTCTAGTCTATTCTAGTCTATTCTAGTCTATTCTAGTCTATTCTAGTCTATTCTAGTCTATTCTAGTCTATTCTAGTCTATTCTAGTCTATTCTAGTCTATTCTAGTCTATTCTAGTCTATTCTAGTCTATTCTAGTCTATTCTAGTCTATTCTAGTCTATTCTAGTCTGTTCTAGTCTGTTCTAGTCTACTCTAGTCTATTCTAGTCTATTCTACTCTATTCTACTATATTCTAGTCTATTCTAGTCTATTATAGTCTATTCTAGTCTATTCTAGTCTATTCTAGTCTATTCTAGTCTATTCTAGACTATTCTAGTCTATTCTACTCTATTCTAGTCTATTCTAGTCTATTCTAGTCTATTCTAGTCTATTCTAGTCTATTCTAGTCTATTCTAGTCTATTCTAGTCTATTCTAGTCTATTCTAGTCTATTCTAGTCTATTCTAGTCTATTCTAGTCTATTCTAGTCTATTCTAGTCTATTCTAGTCTATTCTAGTCTATTCTAGTCTATTCTAGTCTATTCTAGTCTATTCTAGTCTATTCTAGTCTATTCTAGTCTATTCTAGTCTATTCTAGTCTATTCTAGTCTATTCTAGTCTATTCTAGTCTATTCTAGTCTATTCTAGTCTATTCTAGTCTATTCTAGTCTATTCTAGTCTATTCTAGTCTATTCTAGTCTATTCTAGTCTATTCTAGTCTATTCTAGTCTATTCTAGTCTATTCTAGTCTATTCTAGTCTATTCTAGTCTATTCTAGTCTATTCTAGTCTATTCTAGTCTATTCTAGTCTATTCTAGTCTATTCTAGTCTATTCTAGTCTATTCTGGTCTATTCTAGTCTATTCTAGTATATTCTAGTCTATTCTAGTCTATTCTAGTCTATTCTAGTCTATTCTAGTCTATTCTGGTCTATTCTAGTCTATTCTAGTCTATTCTGGTCTATTCTAGTCTATTCTAGTCTATTCTAGACTATTCTGGTCTATTCTAGTCTATTCTAGTCTATTCTAGTCTATTCTAGTCTATTCTGGTCTATTCTAGTCTATTCTAGTCTATTCTAGTCTATTCTAGTCTATTCTAGTCTATTCTAGTCTATTCTAGTCTATTCTAGTCTATTCTACTCTATTCTACTATATTCTAGTCTATTCTAGTCTATTCTAGTCTATTCTAGTCTATTCTAGTCTATTCTAGTCTATTATAGTCTATTCTAGTCTATTCTAGTCTATTCTAGTCTATTCTAGTCTATTCTAGTCTATTCTAGTCTATTCTAGTCTATTCTAGTCTATTCTAGTCTATTCTAGTCTATTCTAGTCTATTCTAGTCTATTCTAGTCTATTCTAGTCTATTCTAGTCTATTCTAGTCTATTCTAGTCTATTCTAGTCTATTCTAGTCTATTCTAGTCTATTCTAGTCTATTCTAGTCTATTCTAGTCTATTCTAGTCTATTCTAGTCTATTCTAGACTATTCTAGTCTATTCTAGTCTATTCTGGTCTATTCTAGTCTATTCTAGTCTATTCTACTCTATTCTACTATATTCTACTATATTCTAGTCTATTCTAGTCTATTCTAGTCTATTCTGGTCTATTCTAGTCTGTTCTAGTCTATTCTAGTCTATTCTAGTCTATTCTAGTCTATTCTAGTCTATTCTAGTCTATTCTAGTCTATTCTAGTCTATTCTAGTCTATTCTAGTCTATTCTAGTCTATTCTAGTCTATTCTAGTCTATTCTAGTCTATTCTAGTCTATTCTAGTCTATTCTAGTCTATTCTAGTCTATTCTGGTCTATTCTAGTCTATTCTAGTCTATTCTAGTCTATTCTAGTCTATTCTACTCTATTCTACTCTATTCTACTCTATTCTACTATATTCCAGTCTATTCTAGTCTATTCTAGTCTATTCTAGTCTATTCTAGTCTATTCTAGTCTATTCTAGTCTATTCTAGTCTATTCTAGTCTATTCTAGTCTATTCTAGTCTATGCTAGTCTATTCTAGTCTATTCTAGTCTATTCTAGTCTATTCTAGTCTATTCTAGTCTATTCTAGTCTATTCTAGTCTATTCTAGTTTATTCTAGACTATTCTAGTCTATTCTAGACTATTCTAGTCTATTCTAGACTATTCTAGTCTATTCTAGTCTATTCTAGTCTATTCTAGTCTATTCTAGTCTATTCTAGTCTATTCTAGTCTATTCTTGTCTATTCTAGACTATTCTAGTCTATTCTAGTCTATTCTAGTCTATTCTAGTCTATTCTACTCTATTCTACTATATTCTAGTCTATTCTAGTCTATTCTAGTCTATTCTGGTCTATTCTAGTCTATTCTAGTCTATTCTAGTCTATTCTAGTCTATTCTAGTCTATTCTAGTCTATTCTAGTCTATTCTAGTCTATTCTAGTCTATTCTAGTCTATTCTAGTCTATTCTAGTCTATTCTAGTCTATTCTAGTCTATTCTAGTCTATTCTAGTCTATTCTAGTCTATTCTAGTCTATTCTAGTCTATTCTAGTCTATTCTAGTCTATTCTAGTCTATTCTAGTCTATTCTAGTCTATTCTAGTCTATTCTAGTCTATTCTAGTCTATTCTAGTCTATTCTGGTCTATTCTAGTCTATTCTACTCTATTCTACTCTATTCTACTATATTCTAGTCTATTCTAGTCTATTCTAGTCTATTCTAGTCTATTCTAGACTATTCTAGTCTATTCTAGTCTATTCGGGTCTATTCTAGTCTATTCTAGTCTATTCTATTCTATTCTACTATATTCTAGTCTATTCTAGTCTATTCTAGTCTATTCTAGTCTATTCTGGTCTATTCTAGTCTGTTCTAGTCTATTCTAGTCTATTCTAGTCTATTCTAGTCTATTCTAGTCTATTCTAGTCTATTCTAGTCTATTCTAGTCTATTCTAGTCTATTCTAGTCTATTCTGGTCTATTCTAGTCTATTCTAGTCTATTCTAGTCTATTCTAGTCTATTCTAGTCTATTCTAGTCTATTCTAGTCTATTCTGGTCTATTCTAGTCTATTCTAGTCTATTCTAGTCTATTCTAGTCTATTCTAGTCTATTCTAGTCTATTCTACTCTATTCTACTATATTCTAGTCTATTCTAGTCTATTCTAGTCTATTCTAGTCTATTCTAGTCTATTCTAGTCTATTCTGGTCTATTCTAGTCTATTCTAGTCTATTCTAGTCTATTCTAGTCTATTCTAGTCTATTCTAGTCTATTATAGTCTATTCTAGTCTATTCTACTCTATTCTACTATATTCTAGTCTATTCTAGTCTATTCTAGTCTATTCTAGTCTATTCTAGTCTATTATAGTCTATTCTAGTCTATTCTAGTCTATTCTGGTCTATTCTAGTCTATTCTAGTCTATTCTAGTCTATTCTAGTCTATTCTAGTCTATTCTAGTCTATTCTAGACTATTCTAGTCTATTCTAGTCTATTCTAGTCTATTCTAGTCTATTCTAGTCTATTCTACTCTATTCTAGTCTATTCTAGTCTATTCTAGTCTATTCTAGTCTATTCTAGTCTATTCTGGTCTATTCTAGTCTATTCTAGTCTATTCTAGTCTATTCTAGTCTATTCTAGTCTATTCTAGTCTATTCTAGACTATTCTAGTCTATTCTAGTCTATTCTAGTCTATTCTAGTCTATTCTACTCTATTCTACTATATTCTAGTCTATTCTAGTCTATTCTAGTCTATTCTAGTCTATTCTAGTCTATTCTAGTCTATTCTAGTCTATTCTAGTCTATTCTAGTCTATTCTAGACTATTCTAGTCTATTCTAGTCTATTCTAGTCTATTCTAGTCTATTCTAGACTATTCTAGTCTATTCTAGACTATTCTAGTCTATTCTAGACTATTCTAGTCCATTCTAGTCTATTCTAGTCTATTATAGTCTATTCTAGTCTATTCTAGTCTATTCTAGTCTATTCTAGTCTATTCTAGTCTATTCTAGTCTATTCTAGTCTATTCTAGTCTATTCTAGTCTATTCTAGTCTATTCTGGTCTATTCTAGTATATTCTAGTCTATTCTAGTCTATTCTAGTCTATTCTAGTCTATTCTAGTCTATTCTAGTCTATTCTAGTCTATTCTAGTCTATTCTAGTCTATTCTAGTCTATTCTAGTCTATTCTAGTCTATTCTAGTCTATTCTAGTCTATTCTAGTCTATTCTAGTCTATTCTAGTCTATTCTAGTCTATTCTAGTCTATTCTAGTCTATTCTAGTCTATTCTAGTCTATTCTAGTCTATTCTAGTCTCTTCTAGTCTATTCTGGTCTATTCTAGTCTATTCTAGTCTATTCTAGTCTATTCTAGTCTATTCTAGTCTATTCTAGTCTATTCTAGACTATTCTAGTCTATTCTAGTCTATTCTAGTCTATTCTAGTCTATTCTAGTCTATTCTACTCTATTCTACTATATTCTAGTCTATTCTAGTCTATTCTAGTCTATTCTAGTCTATTCTAGTCTATTCTAGTCTATTCTAGTCTATTCTAGTCTATTCTAGTCTATTCTAGACTATTCTAGTCTATTCTAGTCTATTCTAGTCTATTCTAGTCTATTCTAGACTATTCTAGTCTATTCTAGACTATTCTAGTCTATTCTAGTCTATTCTAGTCTATTCTAGTCTATTCTAGTCTATTCTAGTCTATTCTAGTCTATTCTAGTCTATTCTAGTCTATTCTAGTCTATTCTAGTCTATTCTAGTCTATTCTAGTCTATTCTAGTCTATTCTAGTCTATTCTAGTCTATTCTAGTCTATTCTAGTCTATTCTAGTCTATTCTAGTCTATTCTAGTCTATTCTAGTCTATTCTAGTCTATTCTAGTCTATTCTAGTCTATTCTAGTCTATTCTAGTCTATTCTAGTCTATTCTAGTCTATTCTAGTCTATTCTAGTCTATTCTAGTCTATTCTAGTCTATTCTAGTCTATTCTAGTCTATTCTAGTCTATTCTAGTCTATTCTAGTATATTCTAGTCTATTCTAGTCTATTCTAGTCTATTCTAGTCTATCCTAGTCTATTCTAGTCTATTCTAGTCTATTCTAGTCTATTCTAGTCTATTCTAGTCTATTCTACTCTATTCTACTATATTCTAGTCTATTCTAGTCTATTATAGTCTATTCTAGTCTATTCTAGTCTATTCTAGTCTATTCTAGTCTATTCTAGTCTATTCTAGACTATTCTAGTCTATTCTACTCTATTCTAGTCTATTCTAGTCTATTCTAGTCTATTCTAGTCTATTCTAGTCTATTCTAGTATATTCTATTCTATTCTAGTCTATTCTAGTCTATTCTAGTCTATTCTAGTCTATTCTAGTCTATTCTAGTCTATTCTAGTCTATTCTAGTCTATTCTAGTCTATTCTAGTCTATTCTAGTCTATTCTAGTCTATTCTAGTCTATTCTAGTCTATTCTAGTCTATTCTAGTCTATTCTAGTCTATTCTAGTCTATTCTAGTCTATTCTAGTCTATTCTAGTCTATTCTAGTCTATTCTAGTCTATTCTAGTCTATTCTAGTCTATTCTAGTCTATTCTAGTCTATTCTAGTCTGTTCTAGTCTATTCTAGTCTATTCTAGTCTATTCTGGTCTATTCTAGTCTATTCTAGTCTATTCTAGTCTATTCTAGTCTATTCTAGTCTATTCTAGTCTATTCTAGTCTATTCTAGTCTATTCTAGTCTATTCTAGTCTATTCTAGTCTATTCTGGTCTATTCTAGTCTATTCTAGTCTATTCTAGACTATTCTAGTCTATTCTAGTCTATTCTAGTCTATTCTAGTCTATTCTAGTCTATTCTGGTCTATTCTAGTCTATTCTAGTCTATTCTAGTCTATTCTAGTCTATTCTAGTCTATTCTAGTCTATTCTAGTCTATTCTACTCTATTCTACTATATTCTAGTCTATTCTAGTCTATTCTAGTCTATTCTAGTCTATTCTAGTCTATTCTAGTCTATTATAGTCTATTCTAGTCTATTCTAGTCTATTCTAGTCTATTCTAGTCTATTCTAGACTATTCTAGTCTATTCTAGTCTATTCTAGTCTATTCTAGTCTATTCTAGTCTATTCTAGTCTATTCTAGTCTATTCTAGACTATTCTAGTCTATTCTAGTCTATTCTAGTCTATTCTAGTCTATTCTACTCTATTCTACTATATTCAAGTCTATTCTAGTCTATTCTAGTCTATTCTAGTCTATTCTAGTCTATTCTAGTCTATTCTAGTCTATTCTACTCTATTCTAGTCTATTCTAGTCTATTCTAGTCTATTCTACTCTATTCTACTATATTCTAGTCTATTCTAGTCTATTCTGGTCTATTCTAGTCTATTCTAGTCTATTCTAGTCTATTCTAGTCTATTCTAGTCTATTCTAGTCTATTCTAGTCTATTCTAGTCTATTCTAGTCTATTCTAGTCTATTCTAGTCTATTCTAGTCTATTCTAGTCTATTCTACTCTATTCTACTATATTCTAGTCTATTCTAGTCTATTCTAGTCTATTCTGGTCTATTCTAGTCTATTCTAGTCTATTCTAGTCTATTCTAGTCTATTCTAGTCTATTCTAGTCTATTCTAGTCTATTCTAGTCTATTCTAGTCTATTCTAGTCTATTCTAGTCTATTCTAGTCTATTCCAGTCTATTCTAGTCTATTCTAGTCTATTCTAGTCTATACTAGTCTATTCTAGTCTATTCTAGTCTATTCTAGTCTATTCTAGTCTATTCTAGTATATTCTAGTCTATTCTGGTCTATTCTACTCTATTCTAGTCTATTCTAGTCTATTCTAGACTATTCTAGTCTATTCTAGTCTATTCTAGTCTATTCTGGTCTATTCTAGTCTATTCTAGTCTATTCTGGTCTATTCTAGTCTATTCTAGTCTATTCTAGTCTATTCTAGTCTATTCTAGACTATTCTAGTCTATTCTAGTCTATTCTGCTCTATTCTACTATATTCTAGTCTATTCTAGTCTATTCTAGTCTATTCTAGTCTATTCTGGTCTATTCTAGTCTGTTCTAGTCTATTCTAGTCTATTCTAGTCTATTCTAGTCTATTCTAGTCTATTCTAGTCTATTCTAGTCTATTCTAGTCTATTCTAGTCTATTCTAGTCTATTCTAGTCTATTCTAGTCTATTCTAGTCTATTCTAGTCTATTCTAGTCTATTCTAGTCTATTCTAGTCTATTCTAGTCTATTCTAGTCTATTCTAGTCTATTCTAGTCTATTCTAGTCTATTCTAGTCTATTCTAGTCTATTCTAGTCTATTCTAGTCTATTCTAGTCTATTCTAGTCTATTCTAGACTATTCTAGTCTATTCTAGTCTATTCTGGTCTATTCTAGTCTATTCTAGTCTATTCTACTCTATTCTACTATATTCTAGTCTATTCTAGTCTATTCTAGTCTATTCTAGTCTATTCTGGTCTATTCTAGTCTGTTCTAGTCTATTCTAGTCTGTTCTAGTCTATTCTAGTCTATTCTAGTCTATTCTAGTCTATTCTAGTCTATTCTAGTCTATTCTAGTCTATTCTAGTCTATTCTAGTCTATTCTAGTCTATTCTGGTCTATTCTAGTCTATTCTAGTCTATTCTAGTCTATTCTAGTCTATTCTAGTCTATTCTAGTCTATTCTAGTCTATTCTACTCTATTCTACTCTATTCTACTATATTCTAGTCTATTCTAGTCTATTCTAGTCTATTCTAGTCTATTCTAGTCTATTCTAGTCTATTCTAGTCTATTCTAGTCTATTCTAGTCTATTCTAGTCTATTCTAGTCTATTCTAGTCTATTCTAGTCTATTCTAGTCTATTCTAGTCTATTCTAGTCTATTCTAGTCTATTCTAGTCTATTCTAGTCTATTCTAGTCTATTCTAGTCTATTCTAGTCTATTCTAGTCTATTCTAGACTATTCTAGTCTATTCTAGACTATTCTAGTCTATTCTAGACTATTCTAGTCTATTCTAGACTATTCTAGTCTATTCTAGTCTATTCTAGTCTATTCTAGTCTATTCTAGTCTATTCTAGTCTATTCTAGTCTATTCTAGTCTATTCTAGTCTATTCTAGTCTATTCTAGACTATTCTAGTCTATTCTAGTCTATTCTAGTCTATTCTAGTCTATTCTACTCTCTTCTACTATATTCTAGTCTATTCTAGTCTATTCTAGTCTATTCTGGTCTATTCTAGTCTATTCTAGTCTATTCTAGTCTATTCTAGTCTATTCTAGTCTATTCTAGTCTATTCTAGTCTATTCTAGTCTATTCTAGTCTATTCTAGTCTATTCTAGTCTATTCTAGTCTATTCTAGTCTATTCTAGTCTATTCTAGTCTATTCTAGTCTATTCTAGTCTATTCTAGTCTATTCTGTCTATTCTAGTCTATTCTACTCTATTCTACTCTATTCTACTATATTCTAGTCTATTCTAGTCTATTCTAGTCTATTCTAGTCTATTCTAGTCTATTCTAGACTATTCTAGTCTATTCTAGTCTATTCGGGTCTATTCTAGTCTATTCTAGTCTATTCTACTCTATTCTACTATATTCTAGTCTATTCTAGTCTATTCTAGTCTATTCTAGTCTATTCTGGTCTATTCTAGTCTGTTCTAGTCTATTCTAGTCTATTCTAGTCTATTCTAGTCTATTCTAGTCTATTCTAGTCTATTCTAGTCTATTCTAGTCTATTCTAGTCTATTCTAGTCTATTCTGGTCTATTCTAGTCTATTCGAGTCTATTCTAGTCTATTCTAGTCTATTCTAGTCTATTCTAGTCTATTCTAGTCTATTCTGGTCTATTCTAGTCTATTCTAGTCTATTCTAGTCTATTCTAGTCTATTCTAGTCTATTCTAGTCTATTCTACTCTATTCTACTATATTCTAGTCTATTCTAGTCTATTCTAGTCTATTCTAGTCTATTCTAGTCTATTCTAGTCTATTCTGGTCTATTCTAGTCTATTCTAGTCTATTCTAGTCTATTCTAGTCTATTCTAGTCTATTATAGTCTATTCTAGTCTATTCTAGTCTATTCTAGTCTATTCTACTCTATTCTACTATATTCTAGTCTATTCTAGTCTATTCTAGTCTATTCTAGTCTATTCTAGTCTATTCTAGTCTATTCTAGTCTATTCTAGTCTATTATAGTCTATTCTAGTCTATTCTAGTCTATTCTGGTCTATTCTAGTCTATTCTAGTCTATTCTAGTCTATTCTAGTCTATTCTAGTCTATTCTAGTCTATTCTAGACTATTCTAGTCTATTCTAGTCTATTCTAGTCTATTCTAGTCTATTCTAGTCTATTCTACTCTATTCTACTATATTCTAGTCTATTCTAGTCTATTCTAGTCTATTCTAGTCTATTCTGGTCTATTCTAGTCTATTCTAGTCTATTCTAGTCTATTCTAGTCTATTCTAGTCTATTCTAGACTATTCTAGTCTATTCTAGTCTATTCTAGTCTATTCTAGTCTATTCTACTCTATTCTACTATATTCTAGTCTATTCTAGTCTATTCTAGTCTATTCTAGTCTATTCTAGTCTATTCTAGTCTATTCTAGTCTATTCTGGTCTATTCTAGTCTATTCTAGTCTATTCTAGACTATTCTAGTCTATTCTAGACTATTCTAGTCTATTCTAGTCTATTCTAGTCTATTATAGTCTATTCTAGTCTATTCTAGTCTATTCTAGTCTATTCTAGTCTATTCTAGTCTATTCTAGTCTATTCTAGTCTATTCTAGTCTATTCTAGTCTATTCTAGTCTATTCTAGTCTATTCTGGTCTATTCTAGTCTATTCTAGTCTATTCTAGTCTATTCTAGTCTATTCTAGTCTATTCTAGTCTATTCTAGTCTATTCTAGTCTATTCTAGTCTATTCTAGTCTATTCTAGTCTATTCTAGTCTATTCTAGTCTATTCTAGTCTATTCTAGTCTATTCTAGTCTATTCTAGTCTATTCTAGTCTATTCTAGTCTATTCTAGTCTATTCTAGTCTATTCTAGTCTATTCTAGTCTATTCTAGTCTATTCTAGTCTATTCTAGTCTATTCTAGTCTATTCTAGTCTATTCTAGTCTATTCTAGTCTATTCTAGTCTATTCTAGTCTATTCTAGTCTATTCTAGTCTATTCTAGTCTGTTCTAGTCTATTCTAGTCTATTCTAGTCTATTCTACTCTATTCTACTATATTCTAGTCTATTCTAGTCTATTATAGTCTATTCTAGTCTATTCTAGTCTATTCTAGTCTATTCTAGTCTATTCTAGACTATTCTAGTCTATTCTACTCTATTCTAGTCTATTCTAGTCTATTCTAGTCTATTCTAGTCTATTCTAGTCTATTCTAGTCTATTCTAGTCTATTCTAGTCTATTCTAGTCTATTCTAGTCTATTCTAGTCTATTCTAGTCTATTCTAGTCTATTCTAGTCTATTCTAGTCTATTCTAGTCTATTCTAGTCTATTCTAGTCTATTCTAGTCTATTCTAGTCTATTCTAGTCTATTCTAGTCTATTCTAGTCTATTCTAGTCTATTCTAGTCTATTCTAGTCTATTCTAGTCTATTCTAGTCTATTCTAGTCTATTCTAGTCTATTCTAGTCTATTCTAGTCTATTCTAGTCTATTCTAGTCTATTCTAGTCTATTCTGGTCTATTCTAGTCTATTCTAGTCTATTCTAGTCTATTCTAGTCTATTCTAGTCTATTCTAGTCTATTCTAGTCTATTCTAGTCTATTCTAGTCTATTCTGGTCTATTCTAGTCTATTCTAGTCTATTCTAGACTATTCTAGTCTATTCTAGTCTATTCTAGTCTATTCTAGTCTATTCTAGTCTATTCTGGTCTATTCTAGTCTATTCTAGTCTATTCTAGTCTATTCTAGTCTATTCTACTATATTCTAGTCTATTCTAGTCTATTCTAGTCTATTCTAGTCTATTCTAGTCTATTCTAGTCTATTATAGTCTATTCTAGTCTATTCTAGTCTATTCTAGTCTATTCTAGTCTATTCTAGACTATTCTAGTCTATTCTAGTCTATTCTAGTCTATTCTAGTCTATTCTAGTCTATTCTAGTCTATTCTAGTCTATTCTAGTCTATTCTAGTCTATTCTAGTCTATTCTAGTCTATTCTAGTCTATTCTAGTCTATTCTAGTCTATTCTACTATATTCTAGTCTATTCTAGTCTATTCTAGTCTATTCTAGTCTATTCTAGTCTATTCTAGTCTATTCTAGTCTATTCTACTCTATTCTACTATATTCTAGTCTATTCTAGTCTATTCTAGTCTATTCTGGTCTATTCTAGTCTATTCTAGTCTATTCTAGTCTATTCTAGTCTATTCTAGTCTATTCTAGTCTATTCTAGTCTATTCTAGTCTATTCTAGTCTATTCTAGTCTATTCTAGTCTATTCTAGTCTATTCTAGTCTATTCTAGTCTATTCTAGTCTATTCTAGTCTATTCTACTCTATTCTACTATATTCTAGTCTATTCTAGTCTATTCTAGTCTATTCTGGTCTATTCTAGTCTATTCTAGTCTATTCTAGTCTATTCTAGTCTATTCTAGTCTATTCTAGTCTATTCTAGTCTATTCTAGTCTATTCTAGTCTATTCTAGTCTATTCTAGTCTATTCTAGTCTATTCTAGTCTATTCTAGTCTATTCTAGTCTATTCTAGTCTATACTAGTCTATTCTAGTCTATTCTAGTCTATTCTAGTCTATTCTAGTCTATTCTAGTCTATTCTAGTCTATTCTGGTCTATTCTACTCTATTCTAGTCTATTCTAGTCTATTCTAGACTATTCTAGTCTATTCTAGTCTATTCTAGTCTATTCTGGTCTATTCTAGTCTATTCTAGTCTATTCTGGTCTATTCTAGTCTATTCTAGTCTATTCTAGTCTATTCTAGTCTATTCTAGACTATTCTAGTCTATTCTAGTCTATTCTAGTCTATTCTAGTCTATTCTAGACTATTCTAGTCTATTCTAGTCTATTCTAGTCTATTCTATCTATTCTAGTCTATTCTAGACTATTCTAGTCTATTCTAGTCTATTCTAGTCTATTCTAGTCTATTCTAGTCTATTCTAGACTATTCTAGTCTATTCTAGTCTATTCTGGTCTATTCTAGTCTATTCTAGTCTATTCTACT
>CAKNFA010000082.1:0-22211 GCA_930367235.1 Sarcophaga rosellei | reverse complement strand
CTCTATATTCTAGTCTATTCTAGTCCTATTCTAGACTATTCTAGTCTAATTCTAGTCTATTCTAGTCTATTTCTGGTCTATTCTAGTCTATTCTAGTCTATTCTAGTCTATTCTAGTCTATTCTAGTTCAATTCTAGTCTATTCTAGTCTATTCTAGTCTATTCTAGTCTATTCTAGTCTATTCTAGTCTATTCTAGTCTATTCTAGTCTATTCTAGTCTATTCTGGTCTATTCTAGTCTATTCTAGTCTATTCTGGTCTATTCTAGTCTATTCTAGTCTATTCTAGTCTATTCTAGTCTATTCTAGTCTGTTCTAGTCTATTCTAGTCTATTCTAGTCTATTCTAGTCTATTCTAGTCTATTCTAGTCTATTCTAGTCTATTCTACTATATTCTAGTCTATTCTAGTCTATTCTAGTGTATTCTAGTCTATTCTAGTCTATTCTAGTCTATTCTAGTCTATTCTAGACTATTCTAGTCTATTCTAGTCTATTCTAGTCTATTCTAGTCTATTCTAGTCTATTCTACTCTATTCTAGTCTATTCTAGTCTATTCTAGTCTATTCTAGTCTATTCTAGTCTATTCTAGTCTATTCTAGTCTATTCTAGTCTATTCTACTCTATTCTACTATATTCTAGTCTATTCTAGTCTATTCAAGTCTATTCTAGTCTATTCTAGTTTATTCTAGTCTATTCTAGTCTATTCTAGTCTATTCTAGACTATTCTAGCCTAGAATAGTCTATTCTAGTCTATTCTAGTCTATTATAGTCTATTCTAGTCTATTCTAGACTATTCTAGTCTATTCTAGACTATTCTAGTCTATTCTAGACTATTCTAGTCTATTCTAGTCTATTCTAGCCTATTCTAGTCTATTCTGGTCTATTCTAGTCTATTCTAGTCTATTCTAGTCTATTCTAGTCTATTCTAGTCTATTCTAGTCTATTCTAGTCTATTCTAGTCTATTCTAGTCTATTCTAGTATATTCTAGTCTATTCTAGTCTATTCTAGTCTATTCTAGTCTATTCTAGTCTATTCTAGTCTATTCTAGTCTATTCTAGTCTATTCTAGTCTATTCTACTATATTCTAGTCTATTCTAGTCTATTCTAGTCTATTCTAGTCTATTCTAGACTATTCTAGTCTAGAATAGTCTATTCTAGTCTATTCTAGTCTATTCTAGTCTATTATAGTCTATTCTAGTCTATTATAGTCTATTCTAGTCTATTCTAGACTATTCTAGTCTATATTAGACTATTCTAGTCTAGAATAGTCTATTCTAGTCTATTCTAGTCTATTCTAGTCTATTCTAGTCTATTCTAGTCTATTCTAGTCTATTCTAGTCTATTCTAGTCTATCCTAGTCTATTCTAGTCTATTCAAGTCTATTCTAGTCCTATTCTAGTCTATTCTAGTCTATTCTAGTCTATTCTAGTCCTATTCTAGTCTATTCTAGTCTATTCTAGTCTATTCTAGTCTATTCTAGTCTATTATAGTCTATTCTAGTCTATTCTAGTCTATTCTAGTCTATTCTAGCCTATTCTAGTCTATTCTAGTCTATTCTAGTCTATTCTAGTCTATTCTAGTCTATTCCAGTCTATTCTAGTCTATTCTAGTCTATTCTAGTCTATTCTAGTCTATTCTAGTCTATTCTAGTCTATTCTAGTCTATTCTAGTCTATTCTAGTCTATTCTGGTCTATTCTAGTCTATTCTAGTCTATTCTAGTCTATTCTAGACTATTCTAGTCTATCTAGTCTATTCTAGTCTATTCTAGTCTATTCTAGTCTATTCTAGTCTATTCTAGTCTATCTAGTCTATTCTAGTCTATTCTAGTCTATTCTAGTCTATTCTAGTCTATTATAGTCTATTCTAGTCTATTATAGTCTATTCTAGTCTATTCTAGTCTATTCTAGTCTATTCTAGTCTATTCTAGTCTATTCTAGCTATTCTAGTCTATTCTAGTCTATTCTAGACTATTCTAGTCTATTCTAGTCTATTCTAGTCTTTTCTAGTCTATTCTACTCTATTCTACTATATTCTAGTCTATTCTAGTCTATTCTAGTCTATTCTAGTCCGATTCTAGTCTATTCTAGTCTATTCTAGTCTATTCTAGTCTATTCTAGTCTATTCTGGTCTATTCTAGTCTATTCTAGTCTATTCTAGTCTATTCTAGTCTATTCTAGACTATTCTAGTCTATTCTAGTCTATTCTAGTCTATTCTAGTCTATTCTAGTCTATTCTAGTCTATTCTAGTCTATTCTAGTCTATTCTAGTCTATTCTAGTCTATTCTAGTCTATTCTAGTCTATTCTAGTCTATTCTAGTCTATTCTAGTCTATTCTAGTCTATTCTAGTCTATTCTAGTCTATTCTAGTCTATTCTAGTCTATTCTAGTCTATTCTAGTCTATTCTAGTCTATTCTAGTCTATTCTAGTCTATTCTAGTCTATTCTAGTCTATTCTAGTCTATTCTAGTCTATTCTAGTCTATTCTAGTCTATTCTAGTCTATTCTAGTCTATTCTAGTCTATTCTAGGACTATTCTAGTCTATTCTAGACTATTCTAGTCTATTCTACTATATTCTAGTCTATTCTAGTCTATTCTAGACTATTCTAGTCTATTCTAGTCTATTCTAGTCTATTCTAGACTATTCTAGTCTATTCTAGTCTATTCTAGTCTATTCTGGTCTATTCTAGTCTATTCTAGTCTATTCTAGTCTATTTTACTCTATTCTACTATATTCTACTATATTCTAGTCTATTCTAGTCTATTCTAGTCTATTCTAGTCTATTCTAGTCTATTCTAGTCTATTCTAGTCTATTCTACTCTATTCTACTATATTCTAGTCTATTCTAGTCTATTCTAGTCTATTCTAGTCTATTCTAGTCTATTCTAGTCTATTCTAGTCTATTCTAGTCTATTCTAGTCTATTCTAGTCTATTCTAGACTATTCTAGTCTATTCTAGACTATTCTAGTCTATTCTAGTCTATTCTAGTCTATTCTAGTCTATTCTAGTCTATTCTAGACTATTCTAGTCTATTCTAGACTATTCTAGTCTATTCTAGACTATTCTAGTCTATTCTAGTCTATTCTAGTCTATTCTAGTGTATTCTAGTCTATTCTAGTCTATTCTAGCCTATTCTAGTCTATTCTAGACTATTCTAGTCTATTCTAGACTATTCTAGTCTATTCTAGTCTATTCTAGTCTATTCTAGTCTATTCTAGTCTATTCTAGTCTATTCTAGTCTATTCTACTCTATTCTACTATATTCTAGTCTATTCTAGTCTATTCTAGTCTATTCTAGTCTATTCTAGTCTATTCTAGACTATTCTAGTCTATTCTAGTCTATTCTAGACTATTCTAGTCTATTCTAGACTATTCTAGTCTATTCTAGTCTATTCTAGTCTATTTTAGTCTATTCTACTCTATTCTACTATATTCTAGTCTATTCTAGTCTATTCTAGTCTATTCTAGTCTATTCTAGTCTATTCTAGTCTATTCTAGTCTATTCTAGTCTATTCTAGTCTATTCTAGACTATTCTAGTCTATTCTAGTCTATTCTAGTCTATTCTAGACTATTCTAGTCTATTCTAGTCTATTCTAGTCTATCTAGACTATTCTAGTCTAGAATAGTCTATTCTAGTCTATTCTAGTCTATTCTAGTCTATTCTAGTCTATTCTAGTCTATTCTAGTCTATTCTAGACTATTCTAGTCTAGAATAGTCTATTCTAGTCTATTCTAGTCTATTCTAGTCTATTCTAGTCTATTCTAGTCTATTCTAGTCTATTCTAGTCTATTCTAGTCTATTCTAGTCTATTCTACTCTATTCTACTATATTTCTAGTGCTATTCTAGTCTATTCTAGTCTATTCTAGTCTATTCTAGTCTATTCTAGTCTATACTAGTCTATTCTAGTCTATTCTAGTCTATTCTAGTCTATTCTAGTCTATTCTAGTCTATTCTAGTCTATTCTAGTCTATTCTAGTCTATTCTAGTCTATTCTAGTCTATTCTAGTCTATTCTAGTCTATTCTAGTCTATTCTAGTCTAGAATAGTCTATTCTAGTCTATTCTAGTCTATTCTAGACTATTCTAGTCTAGAATAGTCTATTCTAGTCTAGAATAGTCTATTCTAGTCTATTCTAGACTATTCTAGTCTAGAATAGTCTATTCTAGTCTATTCTAGTCTATTCTAGTCTATTCTAGTCTATTCTAGTCTATTCTAGTCTATTCTAGTCTATTCTAGTCTATTCTAGTCTATTCTAGTCTATTCTAGTCTATTCTAGGTCTCTTCCGATCTATTCTAGTCTATTCTAGTCTATTCTAGTCTATTCTAGTCTATTCTAGTCTATTCTAGTCTATTCTAGTCTATTCTAGTCTATTCTAGTCTATTCTAGTCTATTCTAGTCTATTCTAGTCTATTCTGGTCTATTTCTACTCTATTCTACTATATTCTAGTCTATTCTAGTCTATTCTAGACTATTCTAGTCTATTCTAGTCTATTCTAGGTCTATTCTGGTCTATTCTAGTCTATTCTAGTCTATTCTGGTCTATTCTAGTCTATTCTAGTCTATTCTAGTCTATTCTAGTCTATTCTAGTCTATTCTAGACTATTCTAGTCTATTCTAGACTATTCTAGTCTATTCTAGTCTATTCTAGACTATTCTAGTCTATTCTAGTCTATTCTAGTCTAATTCTAGTCTATTCTAGTCTATTCTAGACTATTCTAGTCTATTCTAGTCTATTCTGGTCTATTCTAGTCTATTCTAGTCTATTCTACTCTATTCTACTATATTCTAGTCTATTCTAGTCTATTCTAGTCTATTCTAGTCTATTCTGGTCTATTCTAGTCTGTTCTAGTCTATTCTAGTCTATTCTAGTCTATTCTAGTCTATTCTAGTCTATTCTAGTCTATTCTAGTCTATTCTAGTCTATTCTAGTCTATTCTAGTCTATTCTAGTCTATTCTAGTCTATCTAGTCTATTCTAGTCTATTCTAGTCTATTCTAGTCTATTCTAGTCTATTCTAGTCTAATCTAGTCTATTCTACTATATTCTAGTCTATTCTAGTCTATTCTAGTCTATTCTAGTCTATTCTACTATATTCTAGTCTATTCTAGTCTATTCTAGTCTATTCTAGTCTATTCTAGTCTATTCTAGTCTATTCTAGTCTATTCTAGTCTATTCTAGTCTATTCTAGTCTATTCTAGTCTATTCTAGTCTATTCTAGTCTATTCTAGTCTATTCTAGTCTATTCTAGTCTATTCTAGTCTATTCTAGTCTATTCTAGTCTATTCTAGTCCATTCTAGTCTATTCTAGTCTATTCTAGTCTATTCTAGTCTATTCTAGTCTATTCTAGTCTATTCTAGTCTATTCTAGTCTATTCTAGTCTATCTAGTCTATTTCTAGTCTATTCTAGTCTATTCTAGTCTATTCTAGTCTATTCTAGTCTATTCTGGTCTATTCTACTCTATTCTACTATATTCTAGTCTATTCTAGTCTATTCTAGACTATTCTAGTCTATTCTAGTCTATTCTAGTCTATTCTGGTCTATTCTAGTCTATTCTAGTCTGTTCTGGTCTATTCTAGTCTATTCTAGTCTATTCTAGTCTATTCTAGTCTATTCTAGTCTATTCTAGACTATTCTAGTCTATTCTAGTCTATTCTAGTCTATTCTAGTCTATTCTAGACTATTCTAGTCTATTCTAGTCTATTCTAGACTATTCTAGTCTATTCTAGTCTATTCTAGTCTATTCTAGTCTATTCTAGTCTATTCTAGACTATTCTAGACTATTCTAGTCTAGAATAGTCTATTCTAGTCTATTCTAGTCTATTCTAGTCTATTCTAGTCTATTCTAGTCTATTCTAGTCTATTCTAGACTATTCTAGTCTATTCTAGTCTATTCTAGTCTATTCTAGTCTATTCTAGACTATTCTAGTCTAGAATAGTCTATTCTAGTCTATTCTAGTCTATTCTACTCTATTCTACTATATTCTAGTCTATTCTAGTCTATTCTAGTCTATTCTAGTCTATTCTAGTCTATTCTAGTCTATTATAGTCTATTCTAGTCTATTCTAGTCTATTCTAGTCTATTCTAGTCTATTCTAGTCTATTCTAGTCTATTCTAGTCTATTCTGGTCTATTCTAGTCTATTCTAGTCTATTCTAGTCTATTCTAGTCTATTCTAGTCTATTCTAGTCTATTCTAGACTATTCTAGTCTATTCTAGTCTATTCTAGTCTATTCTAGTCTATTCTAGTCTATTCTAGTCTATTCTAGTCTATTCTAGTCTATTCTAGTCTATTCTAGTCTATTCTAGTCTATTCTAGTCTATTCTAGACTATTCTAGTCTATTCTAGTCTATTCTAGTCTATTCTAGTCTATTCTAGTCTATTCTAGACTATTCTAGTCTAGAATAGTCTATTCTAGTCTATTCTAGACTATTCTAGTCTAGAATAGTCTATTCTAGTCTATTATAGTCTATTCTAGTCTATTATAGTCTATTCTAGTCTATTCTAGACTATTCTAGTCTATTCTAGACTATTCTAGTCTAGAATAGTCTATTCTAGTCTATTCTAGTCTATTATAGTCTATTCTAGTCTATTCTAGTCTATTCTAGTCTATTCTAGTCTATTCTAGTCTATTCTAGTCTATTCTAGTCTATTCTAGTCTATTCTAGTCTATTCTAGTCTATCCTAGTCTATTCTAGTCTATTCTAGTCTATTCTAGTCTATTCTAGTCTATTCTAGTCTATTCTAGTCTATTCTAGTCTATTCTAGTCTATTCTAGTCTATTCTAGTCTATTCTAGTCTATTCTAGTCTATTCTAGTCTATTCTAGTCTATTCTAGTCTATTCTAGTCTATTCTAGTCTATTCTAGTCTATTCTAGTCTATTCTAGTCTATTCTAGTCTATTCTAGTCTATTCTAGTCTATTCTAGTCTATTCTAGTCTATTCTAGTCTATTCTGGTCTATTCTGATCTATTCTAGTCTATTCTAGTCTATTCTAGTCTATTCTAGTCTATTCTAGACTATTCTAGTCTATTCTAGTCTATTCTAGTCTATTCTAGTCTATTCTAGTCTATTCTAGTCTATTCTAGTCTATTCTAGTCTATTCTAGTCTATTCTAGTCTATTCTAGTCTATTCTAGTCTATTCCAGTCTATTCTAGTCTATTCTAGTCTATTCTAGACTATTCTAGTCTATTCTAGTCTATTCTAGTCTATTCTAGTCTATTCTAGTCTATTCTAGTCTATTCTACTCTATTCTACTATATTCTAGTCTATTCTAGTCTATTCTAGTCTATTCTAGTCTATTCTAGTCTATTCTAGTCTATTCTAGTCTATTCTAGTCTATTCTAGTCTATTCTAGTCTATTCTAGTCTATTCTAGTCTATTCTGGTCTATTCTAGTCTATTCTAGTCTATTCTAGTCTATTCTAGACTATTCTAGTCTATTCTAGTCTATTCTAGTCTATTCTAGTCTATTCTAGTCTATTCTAGTCTATTCTAGTCTATTCTAGTCTATTCTAGTCTATTCTGTCTATTCTAGTCTATTCTAGTCTATTCTAGACTATTCTAGTCTATTCTAGACTATTCTAGTCTATTCTAGACTATTCTAGTCTATTCTACTATATTCTAGTCTATTCTAGTCTATTCTAGACTATTCTAGTCTATTCTAGTCTATTCTAGTCTATTCTAGTCTATTCTGGTCTATTCTAGTCTATTCTAGTCTATTCTAGTCTATTCTACTCTATTCTACTATATTCTACTATATTCTAGTCTATTCTAGTCTATTCTAGTCTATTCTAGTCTATTCTAGTCTATTCTACTCTATTCTAGTCTATTCTAGTCTATTCTAGTCTATTCTAGTCTATTCTAGTCTATTCTAGTCTATTCTAGTCTATTCTAGTCTATTCTAGTCTATTCTAGACTATTCTAGTCTATTCTAGTCTATTCTAGTCTATTCTAGTCTATTCTAGTCTATTCTAGACTATTCTAGTCTATTCTAGACTATTCTAGTCTATTCTAGTCTATTCTAGTCTATTCTAGTCTATTCTAGTCTATTCTAGTCTATTCTAGTCTATTCTAGTCTATTCTAGTCTATTCTACTCTATTCTACTATATTCTAGTCTATTCTAGTCTATTCTAGCCTATTCTAGTCTATTCTAGTCTATTCTAGTCTATTCTAGACTATTCTAGTCTATTCTAGTCTATTCTAGACTATTCTAGTCTATTCTAGACTATTCTAGTCTATTCTAGTCTATTCTACTCTATTCTACTATATTCTAGTCTATTCTACTCTATTCTACTATATTCTAGTCTATTCTAGTCTATTCTAGTCTATTCTAGTCTATTCTAGTCTATTCTAGTCCATTCTAGTCTATTCTAGACTATTCTAGTCTATTCTAGTCTATTCTAGTCTATTCTAGTCTATTCTAGTCTATTCTAGTCTATTCTAGTCTATTCTAGACTATTCTAGTCTATTCTAGTCTATTCTAGTCTATTCTAGTCTATTCTAGTCTATTCTAGTCTATTCTAGTCTATTCTAGTCTATTCTAGACTATTCTAGTCTAGAATAGTCTATTCTAGGTTATTCTAGTCTATTCTAATCTATTCTAGTCTATTCTAGTCTATTCTAGTCTATTCTAGTCTATTCTAGTCTATTCTAGTCTATTCTAGTCTATTCTAGTCTATTCTAGTCTATTCTACTCTATTCTACTATATTCTAGTCTATTCTAGTCTATTCTAGTCTATTCTAGTCTATTCTAGTCTATTCTAGTCTATTCTAGTCTATTCTAGTCTATTCTAGTCTATTATAGTCTATTCTAGTCTATTCTAGTCTATTCTAATCTATTCTAGTCTATTCTAGTCTATTCTAGACTATTCTAGTCTATTCTAGTCTATTCTAGTCTATTCTAGTCTATTCTAGTCTATTCTAGTCTATTCTAGTCTATTCTAGTCTATTCTAGTCTATTCTAGTCTATTCTAGACTATTCTAGTCTATTCTAGTCTATTCTAGTCTATTCTAGTCTATTCTAGTCTATTCTAGTCTATTCTAGTCTATTCTAGTCTATTCTAGTCTATTCTCGTCTATTCTAGTCTATTCTAGTCTATTCTAGTCTATTCTAGTCTATTCTAGTCTATTCTAGTCTATTCTAGTCTATTCTAGTCTATTCTAGTCTATTCTAGTCTATTCTAGTCTATTCTAGTCTATTCTAGTCTATTCTAGTCTATTCTAGTCTATTCTAGTCTATTCTAGTCTATTCTGGTCTATTCTACTCTATTCTACTATATTCTAGTCTATTCTAGTCTATTCTAGACTATTCTAGTCTATTCTAGTCTATTCTAGTCTATTCTGGTCTATTCTAGTCTATTCTAGTCTATTCTGGTCTATTCTAGTCTATTCTAGTCTATTCTAGTCTATTCTAGTCTATTCTAGTCTATTCTAGTCTATTCTAGTCTATTCTAGTCTATTCTAGACTATTCTAGTCTATTCTAGTCTATTCTAGTCTATTCTAGTCTATTCTAGTCTATTCTAGACTATTCTAGTCTATTCTAGTCTATTCTGGTCTATTCTAGTCTATTCTAGTCTATTCTACTCTATTCTACTATATTCTAGTCTATTCTAGTCTATTCTAGTCTATTCTGGTCTATTCTAGTCTGTTCTAGTCTATTCTAGTCTATTCTAGTCTATTCTAGTCTATTCTAGTCTATTCTAGTCTATTCTAGTCTATTCTAGTCTATTCTAGTCTATTCTAGTCTATTCTAGTCTATTCTAGTCTATTCTAGTCTATTCTAGTCTATGCTAGTCTATTCTAGTCTATTCTAGTCTATTCTAGTCTATTCTAGTCTATTCTAGTCTATTCTAGTCTATGCTAGTCTATTCTAGTCTATTCTACTCTATTATACTATATTCTAGTCTATTCTAGTCTATTCTAGTCTATTCTAGTCTATTCTAGTCTATTCTAGTCTATTCTAGTCTATTCTAGTCTATTCTAGTCTATTATAGTATATTCTAGTCTATTCTAGTCTATTCTAGTCTATTCTAGTCTATTCTAGTCTATTCTAGACTATTCTAGTCTATTCTAGTCTATTCTAGTCTATTCTAGTCTATTCTAGTCTATTCTAGACTATTCTAGTCTAGAATAGTCTATTCTAGTCTATTCTAGTCTATTCTAGTCTATTCTAGTCTATTCTAGTCTATTCTAGTCTATTCTAGACTATTCTAGTCTAGAATAGTCTATTCTAGTCTAGAATAGTCTATTCTAGTCTATTCTAGTCTATTCTAGTCTATTCTAGTCTATTCTAGTCTATTCTAGTCTATTCTAGTCTATTCTAGTCTATTCTAGTCTATTCTAGTCTATTCTAGTCTATTCTAGTCTATTCTAGTCTATTCTAGTCTATTCTTGTCTATTCTAGTCTATTCTAGTCTATTCTAGTCTATTCTAGTTTATTCTAGTCTATTCTAGTCTATTCTAGTCTATTCTAGTCTATTCTGGTCTATTCTACTCTATTCTACTATATTCTAGTCTATTCTAGTCTATTCTAGACTATTCTAGTCTATTCTAGTCTATTCTAGTCTATTCTGGTCTATTCTAGTCTATTCTAGTGTATTCTGGTCTATTCTAGTCTATTCTAGTCTATTCTAGTCTATTCTAGTCTATTCTAGTCTATTCTAGTCTATTCTAGACTATTCTAGTCTATTCTAGTCTATTCTAGTCTATTCTAGTCTATTCTAGACTATTCTAGTCTATTCTAGTCTATTCTAGTCTATTCTAGTCTATTCTAGTCTATTCTAGACCATTCTAGTCTATTCTAGTCTATTCTAGTCTATTCTAGTCTATTCTAGTCTATTCTAGACCATTCTAGTCTAGAATAGTCTATTCTAGTCTATTCTAGTCTATTCTAGTCTATTCTAGTCTATTCTAGACTATTCTAGTCTATTCTAGTCTATTCTAGTCTATTCTAGTCTATTCTAGTCTATTCTAGTCTATTCTAGTCTATTCTAGACTATTCTAGTCTAGAATAGTCTATTCTAGTCTATTCTAGTCTATTCTAGTCTATTCTAGTCTATTCTAGTCTATTCTAGTCTAGAATAGTCTATTCTAGACTATTCTAGTCTAGAATAGTCTATTCTAGTCTATTCTAGTCTATTCTAGTCTATTCTAGTCTATTCTAGTCTATTCTAGTCTATTCTAGTCTATTCTAGTCTATTCTGGTCTATTCTAGACTATTCTAGTCTATTCTAGTCTATTCTAGTCTATTCTAGTCTATTCTAGTCTATTCAAGTCTATTCTAGTCTATTCTACTCTATTCTACTATATTCTAGTCTATTCTAGTCTATTCTAGTCTATTCTAGTCTATTCTAGTCTATTCTAGTCTATTCTAGTCTATTCTAGTCTATTCTAGTCTATTCTAGTCTATTCTAGTCTATTCTAGTCTATTCTAGTCTATTCTAGTCTATTCTAGTCTATTCTAGTCTATTCTAGTCTATTCTAGTCTATTCTAGTCTATTCTAGTCTATTCTGGTCTATTCTAGTCTATTCTGGTCTATTCTAGTCTATTCTAGTCTATTCTAGTCTATTCTAGTCTATTCTAGTCTATTCTAGTCTATTCTAGTCTATTCTAGTCTATTCTAGTCTATTCTAGTCTATTCTAGTCTATTCTAGTCTATTCTAGTCTATTCTAGTCTATTCTAGTCTATTCTAGTCTATTCTAGTCTATTCTAGTCTATTCTAGTCTATTCTAGTCTATTCTAGTCTATTCTAGTCTATTCTAGTCTATTCTAGTCTATTCTAGTCTATTCTAGTCTATTCTAGTCTATTCTAGTCTATTCTAGTCTATTCTAGTCTATTCTAGTCTATTCTACTCTATTCTAGTCTTTTCTAGTCTATTCTAGTCTATTCTAGTCTATTCTAGTCTATTCTACTCTATTCTACTATATTCTAGTCTATTCTAATCTATTCTAGTCTATTCTAGTCTATTCTGGTCTATTCTAGTCTATTCTAGTCTATTCTACTCTATTCTACTATATTCTAGTCTATTCTAGTTTATTCTAGTCTATTCTAGTCTATTCTAGTCTATTCTGGTCTATTCTAGTCTATTCTAGTCTATTCTAGTCTATTCTAGTCTATTCTAGTCTATTCTAGTCTATTCTAGTCTATTCTGGTCTATTCTAGTCTATTCTAGTCTATTCTAGACTATTCTAGTCTATTCTAGTCTATTCTAGTCTATTCTAGTCTATTCTAGTCTATTCTAGTCTATTCTAGTCTATTCTAGTCTATTCTAGTCTATTCTAGTCTATTCTAGTCTATTCTAGTCTATTCTAGTCTATTCTAGTCTATTCTAGTCTATTCTAGTCTATTCTAGTCTATTCTAGTCTATTCTAGTCTATTCTAGTCTATTCTAGTCTATTCTAGTCTATTCTAGTCTATTCTAGTCTATTCTAGTCTATTCTAGTCTATTCTAGTCTATTCTAGTCTATTCTAGTCTATTCTAGTCTATTCTAGTCTATTCTAGTCTACTCTAGTCTATTCTAGTCTATTCTAGTCTATTCTAGTCTATTCTAGTCTATTCTGGTCTATTCTAGTCTATTCTAGTCTATTCTAGACTATTCTAGTCTATTCTAGTCTATTCTAGTCTATTCTAGTCTATTCTAGTCTATTCTAGTCTATTCTAGTCTATTCTAGTCTATTCTAGTCTATTCTAGTCTATTCTAGTCTGTTCTAGTCTATTCTAGTCTATTCTAGTCTATTCTAGTCTATTCTAGTCTATTCTAGCCTGTTCTAGTCTATTCTAGTCTATTCTAGTCTATTCTAGTCTATTCTAGTCTATTCTAGTCTATTCTAGTCTATTCTAGTCTATTCTAGTCTATTCTAGTCTATTATAGTCTATTCTAGTCTATTCTAGTCTATTCTAGTCTATTCTAGTCTATTCTAGTCTATTCTAGTCTATTCTAGTCTATTCTAGTCTATTCTAGTCTATTCTAGTCTATTCTAGTCTATTCTAGTCTATTCTACTCTATTCTACTATATTCTAGTCTATTCTAGTCTATTCTAGTCTATTCTAGTCTATTCTAGTCTATTCTAGTCTATTCTAGTCTATTCTACTATATTCTAGTCTATTCTAGTCTATTCTAGTCTATTCTAGTCTATTCTAGTCTATTCTAGACTATTCTAGTCTATTCTAGACTATTCTAGTCTATTCTAGACTATTCTAGTCTATTCTACTATATTCTAGTCTATTCTAGTCTATTCTAGACTATTCTAGTCTATTCTAGTCTATTCTAGTCTATTCTAGTCTATTCTAGTCTATTCTAGTCTATTCTACTCTATTCTACTCTATTCTACTATATTCTAGTCTATTCTAGTCTATTCTAGTCTATTCTAGTCTATTCTAGTCTATTCTAGTCTATTCTAGTCTATTCTAGTCTATTCTACTCTATTCTACTATATTCTAGTCTATTCTAGTCTATTCTAGTCTATTCTAGTCTATTCTAGTCTATTCTAGTCTATTCTAGTATATTCTAGTCTATTCTAGAGTATTCTAGTCTATTCTAGACTATTCTAGTCTATTCTAGTCTATTCTAGTCTATTCTAGTCTATTCTAGTCTATTCTAGTCTATTCTAGTCTATTCTGGTCTATTCTAGTCTATTCTAGTCTATTCTAGTCTATTCTAGTCTATTCTACTCTATTCTACTATATTCTACTATATTCTAGTCTATTCTAGTCTATTCTAGTCTATTCTAGTCTATTCTAGTCTATTCTAGTCTATTCTAGACTATTCTAGTCTATTCTAGACTATTCTAGTCTATTCTAGACTATTCTAGTCTATTCTAGACTATTCTAGTCTATTCTAGACTATTCTAGTCTATTCTAGTCTATTCTAGTCTATTCTAGTCTATTCTAGTCTATTCTAGTCTATTCTAGTCTATTCTGGTCTATTCTAGTCTATTCTAGTCTATTCTAGTCTATTCTAGTCTATTCTACTCTATTATACTCTATTCTACTATATTCTAGTCTATTCTAGTCTATTCTAGTCTATTCTAGTCTATTCTAGTCTATTCTAGTCTATTCTAGTCTATTCTAGACTATTCTAGTCTATTCTAGACTATTCTAGTCTATTCTAGACTATTCTAGTCTATTCTACTATATTCTAGTCTATTCTAGTCTATTCTAGACTATTCTAGTCTATTATAGTCTATTCTAGTCTATTCTAGTCTATTCTAGTCTATTCTACTCTATTCTACTCTATTCTACTATATTCTAGTCTATTCTAGTCTATTCTAGTCTATTCTAGTCTATTCTAGTCTATTCTAGTCTATTCTAGTCTATTCTAGTCTATTCTAGTCTATTCTAGTCTATTCTAGTCTATTCTACTCTATTCTACTATATTCTAGTCTATTCTAGTCTATTCTAGACTATTCTAGTCTATTCTAGTCTATTCTAGTATATTCTAGTCTATTCTAGACTATTCTAGTCTATTCTAGACTATTCTAGTCTATTCTAGTCTATTCTAGTCTATTCTAGTCTATTCTAGACTATTCTAGTCTATTCTAGTCTATTCTGGTCTATTCTAGTCTATTCTAGTCTATTCTAGTCTATTCTAGTCTATTCTACTCTATTCTACTATATTCTAGTCTATTCTAGTCTATTCTAGTCTATTCTAGTCTATTCTAGTCTATTCTAGTATATTCTAGTATATTCTAGTCTATTCTAGACTATTCTAGTCTATTCTAGACTATTCTAGTCTATTCTAGTCTATTCTAGTCTATTCTAGTCTATTCTAGTCTATTCTAGTCTATTCTAGTCTATTCTGGTCTATTCTAGTCTATTCTAGTCTATTCTAGTCTATTCTAGTCTATTCTACTCTATTCTACTCTATTCTACTATATTCTAGTCTATTCTAGTCTATTCTAGTCTATTCTAGTCTATTCTAGTCTATTCTAGTCTATTCTAGTCTATTCTAGTCTATTCTAGTCTATTCTACTCTATTCTACTATATTCTAGTCTATTCTAGTCTATTCTAGTCTATTCTAGTCTATTCTAGTCTATTGTAGTCTATTCTAGTCTATTCTAGTATATTCTAGTATATTCTAGTCTATTCTAGACTATTCTAGTCTATTCTAGACTATTCTAGTCTATTCTAGTCTATTCTAGTCTATTCTAGTCTATTCTAGTCTATTCTAGTCTATTCTGGTCTATTCTAGTCTATTCTAGTCTATTCTAGTCTATTCTAGTCTATTCTAGTCTATTCTAGTCTATTCTAGTCTATTCTAGTCTATTCTAGTCTATTCTAGTCTATTCTAGTCTATTCTAGTCTATTCTAGTCTATTCTAGTCTATTCTAGTCTATTCTAGTCTATTCTAGTCTATTCTAGTCTATTCTAGTCTATTCTGGTCTATTCTGGTCTATTCTAGTCTATTCTAGTCTATTCTAGTCTATTCTAGTCTATTCTAGTCTATTCTAGTCTATTCTAGACTATTCTAGTCTATTCTAGTCTATTCTAGACTATTCTACTCTATTCTAGTCTATTCTAGTCTATTCTAGTCTATTCTAGTCTGTTCTAGTCTATTCTAGTCTATTCTAGTCTATTCTAGTCTATTCTAGTCTATTCTAGTCTATTCTAGTCTATTCTAGTCTATTCTAGTCTGTTCTAGTCTATTCTAGTCTATTCTAGTCTATTCTAGTCTATTCTAGTCTATTCTAGTCTATTCTAGTCTATTCTAGTCTATTCTAGTCTATTCTAGTCTGTTCTAGTCTATTCTAGTCTATTCTAGTCTATTCTAGTCTATTCTAGTCTGTTCTAGTCTATTCTAGTCTATTCTAGTCTATTCTAGTCTATTCTAGTCTATTCTAGTCTATTCTAGTCTATTCTAGTCTATTCTAGTCTATTCTAGTCTATTCTAGTCTATTATAGTCTATTCTAGTCTATTCTAGTCTATTCTAGTCTATTCTAGTCTATTCTAGTCTATTCTAGACTATTCTACTCTATTCTAGTCTATTCTAGTCTATTCTAGTCTATTCTAGTCTATTCTAGTCTATTCTAGTCTATTCTAGTCTATTCTAGTCTATTCTAGTCTATTCTAGTCTATTCTAGTCTATTCTAGTCTATTCTAGTCTATTCTAGTCTATTCTAGTCTATTCTAGTCTATTCTAGTCTATTCTAATCTATTCTAGTCTATTCTAGTCTATTCTAGTCTATTCTACTATATTCTAGTCTATTCTAGTCTATTCTAGTCTATTCTAGACTATTCTAGACTATTCTAGTCTATTCTAGACTATTCTAGTCTATTCTAGACTATTCTAGTCTATTCTACTATATTCTAGTCTATTCTAGTCTATTCTAGACTATTCTAGTCTATTCTAGTCTATTCTAGTCTATTCTAGTCTATTCTAGTCTATTCTAGTCTATTCTAGTCTATTCTAGTCTATTCTAGTCTATTCTAGTCTATTCTAGTCTATTCTAGTCTATTCTAGTCTATTCTAGTCTATTCTACTCTATTCTACTATATTCTAGTCTATTCTAGTCTATTCTAGTCTATTCTAGTCTATTCTAGTCTATTCTAGACTATTCTAGTCTATTCTAGTCTATTCTACTCTATTCTACTATATTCTAGTCTATTCTAGTCTATTCTAGTCTATTCTAGTCTATTCTAGACTATTCTAGTCTATTCTAGTCTATTCTAGTCTATTCTAGACTATTCTACTCTATTCTAGTCTATTCTAGTCTATTCTAGTCTATTCTAGTCTGTTCTAGTCTATTCTAGTCTATTCTAGTCTATTCTAGTCTATTCTAGTCTATTCTAGTCTATTCTAGTCTATTCTAGTCTATTCTAGTCTATTCTAGTCTATTCTACTCTATTCTACTATATTCTAGTCTATTCTAGTCTATTCTAGTCTATTCTAGTCTATTCTACTCTATTCTACTATATTCTAGTCTATTCTAGTCTATTCTAGTCTATTCTAGTCTATTCTAGTCTATTCTAGTCTATTCTAGTCTATTCTAGTCTATTCTAGTCTATTCTAGTCTATTCTAGTCTATTCTAGTCTATTCTAGTCTATTCTAGTCTATTCTAGTCTATTCTAGTCTATTCTAGTCTATTCTAGTCTATTCTAGTCTATTCTAGTCTATTCTAGTCTATTCTAGTCTATTCTAGTCTATTCTAGTCTATTCTAGTCTATTCTAGTCTATTCTAGTCTATTCTGGTCTATTCTAGTCTATTCTAGTCTATTCTAGTCTATTCTAGTCTATTCTAGTCTATTCTAGACTATTCTAGTCTATTCTAGTCTATTCTAGTCTATTCTAGTCTATTCTAGTCTATTCTACTATATTCTACTCTATTCTACTATATTCTAGTCTATTCTAGTCTATTCTAGTCTATTCTAGTCTATTCTAGTCTATTCTAGTCTATTCTAGTCTATTCTAGTCTATTCTAGTCTATTCTAGTCTATTCTAGTCTATTCTAGTCTATTCTAGTCTATTCTAGTCTATTCTAGTCTATTCTAGTCTATTCTAGTCTATTCTAGTCTATTCTAGTCTATTCTAGTCTATTCTAGTCTATTCTAGTCTATTCTAGTCTATTCTAGTCTATTCTAGTCTATTCTAGTCTATTCTAGTCTATTCTAGTCTATTCTAGTCTATTCTAGTCTATTCTAGTCTATTCTAGTCTATTCTAGTCTATTCTAGTCTATTCTAGTCTATTCTAGTCTATTCTAGTCTATTCTAGTCTATTCTAGTCTATTCTAGTCTATTCTAGTCTATTCTAGTCTATTCTAGTCTATTCTAGTCTATTCTAGTCTATTCTGGTCTATTCTGGTCTATTCTAGTCTATTCTAGTCTATTCTAGTCTATTCTAGTCTATTCTGGTCTATTCTGGTCTATTCTAGTCTATTCTAGTCTATTCTAGTCTATTCTAGTCTATTCTAGTCTATTCTAGTCTATTCTAGTCTATTCTAGTCTATTCTAGTCTATGCTAGTCTATTCTAGTCTATTCTAGTCTGTTCTAGTCTGTTCTAGTCTGTTCTAGTCTGTTCTAGTCTATTCTAGTCTATTCTAGTCTATTCTAGTCTATTCTAGTCTATTCTAGTCTATTCTAGTCTATTCTAGTCTATTCTAGTCTATTCTAGTCTATTCTAGTCTATTCTAGTCTATTCTAGTCTGTTCTAGTCTATTCTAGTCTATTCTAGTCTATTCTAGTCTATTCTAGTCTATTCTAGTCTATTCTAGTCTATTCTAGTCTATTATAGTCTATTCTAGTCTATTCTAGTCTATTCTAGTCTATTCTAGTCTATTCTAGTCTATTCTAGTCTATTCTAGTCTATTCTAGTCTATTCTAGTCTATTCTAGTCTATTCTAGTCTATTCTAGTCTATTCTAGTCTATTCTAGTCTATTCTAGACTATTCTAGTCTATTCTAGACTATTCTAGTCTATTCTAGTCTATTCTAGACTATTCTAGTCTATTCTAGACTATTCTAGTCTATTCTAGTCTATTCTAGTCTATTCTAGTCTATTCTAGTCTATTCTAGTCTATTCTAGTCTATTCTAGTCTATTCAAGTCTATTCTAGTCTATTCTAGTCTATTCTACTCTATTCTACTATATTCTAGTCTATTCTAGTCTATTCTAGTCTATTCTAGTCTATTCTAGTCTATTCTAGTCTATTCTAGTCTATTCTAGTCTATTCTAGTCTATTCTAGTCTATTCTAGTCTATTCTAGTCTATTCTAGTCTATTCTAGTCTATTCTAGTCTATTCTAGTCTATTCTAGTCTATTGTAGTCTATTCTAGTCTATTCTACTCTATTCTACTCTATTCTAGTCTATTCTAGTCTATTCTAGTCTATTCTAGTCTATTCTAGTCTATTCTACTATATTCTAGTCTATTCTAGTCTATTCTAGTCTATTCTAGTCTATTCTAGTCTATTCTAGTCTATTCTAGTCTATTCTAGTCTATTCTAGTCTATTCTAGTCTATTCTAGTCTATTCTAGTCTATTCTAGTCTGTTCTAGTCTATTCTAGTCTATTCTAGTCTATTCTAGTCTATTCTAGTCTATTCTAGTCTATTCTAGTCTATTCTAGTCTATTCTAGTCTATTCTAGTCTGTTCTAGTCTATTCGAGTCTATTCTAGTCTATTCTAGTCTATTCTAGTCTATTCTAGTCTATTCTAGTCTATTCTAGTCTATTCTAGTCTATTCTAGTCTATTCTAGTCTATTCTAGTCTATTCTAGTCTATTCTAGTCTATTCTAGTCTATTCTAGTCTATTCTAGTCTATTCTAGTCTATTCTAGTCTATTCTAGTCTATTCTAGACTATTCTACTCTATTCTAGTCTATTCTAGTCTATTCTAGTCTATTCTGGTCTATTCTAGTCTATTCTAGTCTATTCTAGTCTATTCTAGTCTATTCTAGTCTATTCTAGTCTATTCTAGTCTATTCTAGACTATTCTAGACTATTCTAGTCTATTCTAGTCTATTCTAGTCTATTCTAGTCTATTCTAGTCTATTCTAGTCTGTTCTAGTCTATTCTAGTCTATTCTAGTCTATTCTAGTCTATTCTAGTCTATTCTAGACTATTCTAGTCTATTCTAGTCTATTCTAGTCTATTCTAGTCTATTCTAGTCTATTCTAGTCTATTCTAGTCTATTCTAGTCTATTCTAGTCTATTCTAGTCTATTCTAGTCTATTCTAGTCTATTCTAGTCTATTCTACTATATTCTAGTCTATTCTAGTCTATTCTAGTCTATTCTAGTCTGTTCTAGTCTATTCTAGTCTATTCTAGTCTATTCTAGTCTATTCTAGTCTATTCTAGTCTATTCTAGTCTATTCTAGTCTATTCTACTCTATTCTACTCTATTCTACTATATTCTAGTCTATTCTAGTCTATTCTAGTCTATTCTAGTCTATTCTACTCTATTCTACTATATTCTAGTCTATTCTAGTCTATTCTAGTCTATTCTAGTCTATTCTAGTCTATTCTAGTCTATTCTAGTCTATTCTAGTCTATTCTAGTCTATTCTAGTCTATTCTAGTCTATTCTAGTCTATTCTAGTCTATTCTAGTCTATTCTAGTCTATTCTAGTCTATTCTAGTCTATTCTAGTCTATTCTAGTCTATTCTAGTCTATTCTGGTCTATTCTAGTCTATTCTAGTCTATTCTAGTCTATTCTAGTCTATTCTAGTCTATTCTAGTCTATTCTAGACTATTCTAGTCTATTCTAGTCTATTCTAGTCTATTCTAGTCTATTCTACTATATTCTACTCTATTCTACTATATTCTAGTCTATTCTAGTCTATTCTAGTCTATTCTAGTCTATTCTAGTCTATTCTAGTCTATTCTAGTCTATTCTAGTCTATTCTAGTCTATTCTAGTCTATTCTAGTCTATTCTAGTCTATTCTAGTCTATTCTAGTCTATTCTAGTCTATTCTAGTCTATTCTAGTCTATTCTAGTCTATTCTAGTCTATTCTAGTCTATTCTAGTCTATTCTAGTCTATTCTAGTCTATTCTAGTCTATTCTAGTCTATTCTAGTCTATTCTAGTCTATTCTAGTCTATTCTAGTCTATTCTAGTCTATTCTAGTCTATTCTAGTCTATTCTAGTCTATTCTAGTCTATTCTAGTCTATTCTAGTCTATTCTAGTCTATTCTAGTCTATTCTAGTCTATTCTAGTCTATTCTAGTCTATTCTGGTCTATTCTGGTCTATTCTGGTCTATTCTAGTCTATTCTAGTCTATTCTAGTCTATTCTAGTCTATTCTAGTCTATTCTAGTCTATTCTAGTCTATTCTAGTCTATTCTAGTCTATTCTAGTCTATTCTAGTCTATTCTAGTCTGTTCTAGTCTGTTCTAGTCTGTTCTAGTCTGTTCTAGTCTATTCTAGTCTATTCTAGTCTATTCTAGTCTATTCTAGTCTATTCTAGTCTATTCTAGTCTATTCTAGTCTATTCTAGTCTATTCTAGTCTATTCTAGTCTATTCTAGTCTATTCTAGTCTATTCTAGTCTATTCTAGTCTATTCTAGTCTGTTCTAGTCTATTCTAGTCTATTCTAGTCTATTCTAGTCTATTCTAGTCTATTCTAGTCTATTCTAGTCTATTATAGTCTATTCTAGTCTATTCTAGTCTATTCTAGTCTATTCTAGTCTATTCTAGTCTATTCTAGTCTATTCTAGTCTATTCTAGTCTATTCTAGTCTATTCTAGTCTATTCTAGTCTATTCTAGTCTATTCTAGTCTATTCTAGTCTATTCTAGTCTATTCTAGACTATTCTAGTCTATTCTAGACTATTCTAGTCTATTCTAGTCTATTCTAGACTATTCTAGTCTATTCTAGACTATTCTAGTCTATTCTAGTCTATTCTAGTCTATTCTAGTCTATTCTAGTCTATTCTAGTCTATTCTAGTCTATTCAAGTCTATTCTAGTCTATTCTAGTCTATTCTACTCTATTCTACTATATTCTAGTCTATTCTAGTCTATTCTAGTCTATTCTAGTCTATTCTAGTCTATTCTAGTCTATTCTAGTCTATTCTAGTCTATTCTAGTCTATTCTAGTCTATTCTAGTCTATTCTAGTCTATTGTAGTCTATTCTAGTCTATTCTACTCTATTCTACTCTATTCTAGTCTATTCTAGTCTATTCTAGTCTATTCTTGTCTATTCTAGTCTATTCTAGTCTATTCTAGTCTATTCTAGTCTATTCTAGTCTATTCTAGTCTATTCTAGTCTATTCTAGTCTATTCTAGTCTGTTCTAGTCTATTCTAGTCTATTCTAGTCTATTCTAGTCTATTCTAGTCTATTCTAGTCTATTCTAGTCTATTCTAGTCTATTCTAGTCTATTCTAGTCTATTCTAGTCTGTTCTAGTCTATTCGAGTCTATTCTAGTCTATTCTAGTCTATTCTAGTCTATTCTAGTCTATTCTAGTCTATTCTAGTCTATTCTAGTCTATTCTAGTCTATTCTAGTCTATTCTAGTCTATTCTAGTCTATTCTAGTCTATTCTAGTCTATTCTAGTCTATTCTAGTCTATTCTAGTCTATTCTAGTCTATTCTAGTCTATTCTAGTCTATTCTAGACTATTCTACTCTATTCTAGTCTATTCTAGTCTATTCTAGTCTATTCTGGTCTATTCTAGTCTATTCTAGTCTATTCTAGTCTATTCTAGTCTATTCTAGTCTATTCTAGTCTATTCTAGTCTATTCTAGTCTATTCTAGACTATTCTAG
>CAKNFA010000081.1:22500-27601 GCA_930367235.1 Sarcophaga rosellei | reverse complement strand
GCTCTTCCTATCATTGTGAAGCAAAATTCACCAAGCGTTGGATTGTTCACCCATGCAAGGGAACGTGAGCTGGGTTTAGACCGTCGTGAGACAGGTTAGTTTTACCCTACTAATGACAATATGTTGTTGCGACAGCATTCCTGCGTAGTACGAGAGGAACCGCAGGTACGGACCTATGGCACAATACTTGTTCGAGCGAACAGTGGTATGACGCTACGTCCGTTGGATTATGCCTGAACGCCTCTAAGGTCGTATCCAAGCTGGACTGCAATGATAAATAATGGGGCAATTGCATTGTATGGCTCTTAAACCATTTAAAGTTTGCTTTTGGTAAACGACAATGGATTGTGATGCCAATGTTATTTGTAACATAGCAAGTATGGGAGGATACTATCACCTGTACGCCGCGCTAGTTACTTATAAAAACATTATTTAATACAATGACAGTGCCTAGAATCAATTGTAAACGACTTTTGTAACGGGCAAGGTGTTGTAAGTGGTAGAGCAGCTGCCATACTGCGATCCACTGAAGCTCATCCTTAGCTTGACGATTCGATCATATTATATTTTATATGATATGATTGATCATTTTTTAAATAAAATATATATAAATCATGTAATATTTAATATTATATGATTTTTATATATATTATAATAATCAAAAAATATAATTAATTATATTTTTTAAAATTGCTTGCAAACACTTTGTATGTTATTTACATATAAAGTGTTTATTATTCCCCCCAAGGGGGGAAAAGCAACATATGAGAGTATATTTAAATTGTCATCATCTTCATATATACATTTTTAAAATATATAAATTTTACATTAAGATATATAATAGAGATAGATGATGATGGTTTCAAATATACTCTTGTGTTGTTGCATAAATTAAATTGTACTGAAAAACATTTATATATATATTGATTCATTTATATTTGTTTTAAGTACAATTTAATTTATTTTCAATGCTCTGGGAAGGCATTGAAAAAATTATAAGTTACTATGACTCTCCCACGGTAGCCAAATGTCTCGTCATTTATTTAGTGACGTATATATATATATATATATATAATATATGAATGAATGAATGAATGGATTATATCGAGATTCTTGTTGTCTCTAAAATAAAATTGTTTCTTTACTTTTTAGTTTGATACATGAAAATGATGACTTTATTGTTGGTACAATCATTTTAAATTGTATTCGAATCTAAGGTAAAGAAATTATTAGAATCAAAAATGTATGTGTTTAAACGGCTGGACTTATATTAATTTCCTTTTGGTGGTATCAAAATGTCTCGTCATATATTTAGTGACGCTAATGAAAGAAATTTAAGAGATTGCAAAATTCTTTACTTTATTGTCGATGTATAAAAATGATTCAATGAAGTCGTATGTCTTCTGTTCAAATCATCATCTAAATATTGAAAGAAAATTTCTAAATACTTTTTCATGATGTTGATTTAAAAAAATTATTTTTAAGTCAGTCTAACTGAAAAATCAATGTTGATGTTTTGAAGAAGAACTTTACTGTGTTGAAATATTTTGAATTGCTTTTGGAAATGAAAATGAAATTATAGTAGCAAAATGTCTCGTCATTTGTTTAGTGACGCTAATGAAAGAATTTTGAAAGATTCCTACTGTCTATGAAACAAAAATCATTGTTTAATCTTTGACTCGATGAATAAAAATGCTTCGATAAAAGTCTATGTCTTTCTCAAATTATCATCTAAATATTGAAAGAAAATTTTAAATACTTTTTCATGATGTTGATCTTAAAAAATTATTTTTAAATCAGTTTGATTGAAAAATCAATGTTGTTGAATTGATGTTTTGAAGAAGAACTTTACTATGTTGAAATATTTTGAGTTGCTTTGGAAATGAAAATGAAATTATAGTAGAAAAATGTCTCGTCATTTGTTTAGTGACGCTAATGAAAGAATTTTGAAAGATTCTTACTGTCTATGAAACAGAAATCATTGTTTAATCTTTGACTCGATGAATAAAAATGATTCAATAAAAGTGTATGTCTTTCTCAACTCATCATCATGTAAATATTGAAAGAAAATTTTAAATACTTTTTCATGATGTTGATCTTAAAAAATTATTTTTAAATCAGTCTGACTGAAAAATCAATGTTGATGTTTTGAAGAAGAACTTTACTGTGTTGAAATATTTTGAATTGCTTTGAAAATGAAATTATGGTAGCAAAATGGCTCGTCATTTGTTTAGTGACGCTAATGAAAGAATTTTAAAAGATTCCTATTTGTACTAAAATAAAATTGTTTTCTTTATGAGTCGATGCATAAAAATGTTTCAATGAAAACGTATGTCTTCTATTCAAATCATCATCTAAATTTTCAAAGAAAATTTGTAATGTAAAACGACAAATACTTTTTCATGATGTTGATATTAAAAAATTATTTTTAAATCAGTCTGACTGAAAAATCAATGTTGATGTTTTGAAGAAGAACTTTACTGTGTTGAATCATTATGAATATGCTTTCGAAACAAAAGTAAAGTTATGGTAGAAAAATGTCTCGTCATTTGTTTAGTGACGCTAATGAAAGAATTTTGAAAGACTCTTACTGTCTATGAAATAAAAATCATTCTTTCATCTTTGACTCGATGGATAAAAATGATTGAATAAAAGTGTATGCCTTTCTCAAATGATCAGCTAAATATTCAAATGTACAAAAATTTCTTATGTACATTGACAAAGTTGGTAATCTTAAAACTCAGTCTCATGTTGATGATGTTGAATCATTTTGAATTGCTTTCGAATCTAAGTTGAAGAAATTATCAGTATGAAAAATGTTGTTAAATGTCTCGTCATTTGTTTAGTGACGCTAATGAAAGAATTTTAAGAGATTCCTACTTGTCCTAAAATAAAAATGTTTTCTTTATGTGTCGATGCATAAAAATGTTTCAATGAAAACTTATGTCTTCTGTTCAAATCATCATCTAAATATTCAAAGTAAATTTGTAATGTAAATCGACAAATACATTTTTCATGATGTCTGATCTTAAAAAATTATTTTTAAATCAGTCTGACTGAAAAATCAATGTTGATGTTTTGAAAAAGAACTTTACTGTGTTGAATAATTTTGAATTGCTTTCGAAACAAAAGTGAAGTTATGGTAGCAAAATGTCTCGTCATTTGTTTAGTGACGCTAATGAAAGAATTTTGAAAGACTCTTACTGTCTATGAAATAAAAATGATTGTTTAATCTTTGACTCGCTGCATAAAAATGAATCAATAAAAGTATATGTCTTTCTAAAATCATCATCTAAATATTCAAGGAAAATTTCTAAATACTTTTTCATGATGTTGATCTTAAAAAAATATTTTTATATCAGTTTGACTGAAAAATCAATGTTGATGTTTTGAAAAAGAACTTTACTGTGTTGAATAATTTTGAATTGCTTTCGAAACAAAAGTGAAGTTATGGTAGCAAAATGTCTCGTCATTTGTTTAGTGACGCTAATGAAAGAATTTTGAAAGACTCTTACTGTCTATGAAATAAAAATCATTCTTTCATCTTTGACTCGATGGATAAAAATGATTGAATAAAAGTGTATGCCTTTCTCAAATGATCAGCTAAATATTCAAATGTACAAAAATTTCTTATGTACATTGACAAAGTTGGTAATCTTAAAACTCAGTCTCATGCTGATGATGTTGAATCATTTTGAATTGCTTTCGAATCTAAGTTGAAGAAATTATCAATATGAAAAATGTAGTTAAATGTCTCGTCATTTGTTTAGTGACGCTAATGAAAGATTTTTAAGAGATTCCTACTTGTCGTAAAACAAAAATGTTTTCTTTATGTGTTGATGCATAAAAATGTTTCAATGAAATCGTATGTCTTCTATTCAAATCATCAACTAAATATTCAAAGATAATTTATAATAATAAATAATTTTTCATGATGTTGACCTTAAAAAATAATTTTTATATCAGTCTGACTGAAAAATCAATGTTGATGTTTTGAAGAAGAACTTTACTGTGTTGAATCATTTTGAATTGCTTTCGAAACAAAAGTGAAGTTATGGTAGCAAAATGTCTCGTCATTTGTTTAGTGACGCTAATGAAAGAATTTTGAAAGACTCTTACTGTCTATGAAATAAAAATCATTGTTTAATCTTTGACTCGATGCATAAAAATGTATCAATAAAAGTATATGTCTTTCTAAAATCATCATCTAAATATTCAAGGAAAATTTCTAAATACTTTTTCATGATGTTGATCTTAAAAAAATATTTTTATATCAGTTTGACTGAAAAATCAATGTTATTGAATTGATGTCTTGAAGAGGAACTTTACTGTGTTGAATTGCTTTGGAAATGAAAATGAAATTATGATAGCAAAATGTCTCGTCATTTGTTTAGTGACGCTAATGAAAGAATTTTGAAAGACTCTTATTGTCTATGAAACAAAAATCATTGTTTAAATATTGACTCGATGAATAAAAATTATTCAATGAAATCGTACGGTCTACTTTTCAAATCATCTTCTAAATAATTTATATGTACGTCAATGAAGGTGTTGATAATAATATAATAATGTTGATATTGTTTAATATAAATGGTTATATGTTATTAATAATTTATTAATTAATTTATTTCCGTAATATATATAAAGGTTTATAAATATCTTAATAATTATACATTTATTCGAAATATATCGGGTAAATTGTAATATGAATTTATATGCATTTTTTCTGAAATATCAAATATTAACGATTCTTAATTTAACTTATTTGTAATGTACGGAAATTAACAAAAAACCTCTTTAATTTCATTATATTTTCAATATAAATTAATATTATAATATATTCAATCATCTTCCCTAAGATTAAATCATAATTGTGTATAAACATTCCATTAAATTTGGGCTCAAACATGAATTATTAATTTTTTTGTATATTTGAAACTACTATTGGCGGAGAATTTGTATAGCAACATCTATAAGATGTCACATAAATGTGTAAAAATAGCGAAAAATTTAGTGGAGATTTCAAAAATGCAAATATTATCAAATGCAATATTTCGTCGAATTACTATGTGTTAATGGTATTCGATGGCATTTTGATGAG
>CAKNFA010000081.1:12500-17500 GCA_930367235.1 Sarcophaga rosellei | reverse complement strand
ATTTTTATGTTTATTATATGCACTTATATGATTAACAATGCGAAAGATTCAGGATACCTTCGGGACCCGTCTTGAAACACGGACCAAGGAGTCTAACATATTTGCAAGTTATTGGGTATCAAAACCTAATAGCGAAATTAACATAACTTTAATGGGATTAGTTTTTAGATTATTTATAGTCTATTAATTCAATCCCGGGGCGTTCTATACAGTTATGTATAATAATATTTATATTATTTATACCTCTAACTAGAGCGTACCTTGAGCATATATGCTGTGACCCGAAAGATGGTGAACTATACTTGATCAGGTTGAAGTCAGGGGAAACCCTGATGGAAGACCGAAACAGTTCTGACGTGCAAATCGATTGTCAGAATTGAGTATAGGGGCGAAAGACCAATCGAACCATCTAGTAGCTGGTTCCCTCCGAAGTTTCCCTCAGGATAGCTGGTGCATTTAAAAATTATGTAAAATAATCTTATCTGGTAAAGCGAATGATTAGAGGCCTTAGGGTCGAAACGACCTTAACCTATTCTCAAACTTTAAATGGGTAAGAACCTCACCTTTCTTGGTATGAAGGTTGTGGTTGTGATATAATGTGCCCAGTGGGCCACTTTTGGTAAGCAGAACTGGCGCTGTGGGATGAACCAAACGTAATGTTACGGTGCCCAAATTAACAACTCATGCAGATACCATGAAAGGCGTTGGTTGCTTAAAACAGCAGGACGGTGGACATGGAAGTCGTAATCCGCTAAGGAGTGTGTAACAACTCACCTGCCGAAGCAACTAGCCCTTAAAATGGATGGCGCTTAAGTTGTATACCTATACATTACCGCTAAAGTAGATGGTTTATGTTCAATTTCGGTTGGATTATAAACTTTGAAACTTTAGTGAGTAGGAGGGTACTATGGTGTGCTTGGAAGTGTTTGGCGCAAGCCTGCATGGAGCCGCCATTGGTACAGATCTTGGTGGTAGTAGCAAATAATCGAATGAGACCTTGGAGGACTGAAGTGGAGAAGGGTTTCGTGTGAACAGTGGTTGATCACGAGTTAGTCGGTCCTAAGTTCAAGGCGAAAGCCGAAAATTTTCAAGTTATAATGAAAAATAATTTAATTTGATTATTTAGTAATTAAACACTTGAATAATTTTGAACGAAAGGGAATACGGTTCCAATTCCGTAACCTGTTGAGTATCCGTTTGTTAATAAATATGGGCCTTGTGCTCATCCTGGCAACAGGAACGACCATAAAGAAGCCGTCGAGAGATATCGGAAGAGTTTTCTTTTCTGTTTTATAGTCGTACTACCATGGAAGTCTTTCGAAGAGAGATATGGTAGATGGGCTAGAAGAGCATGACATTTACTGTTGTGTCGATATTTTCTCCTCGGACCTTGAAAATTTATGGTGGGGTCACGCAAACTTCTCAACAGGCCGTACCAATATCCGCAGCTGGTCTCCAAGGTGAAGAGTCTCTAGTCGATAGAATAATGTAGGTAAGGGAAGTCGGCAAATTAGATCCGTAACTTCGGGATAAGGATTGGCTCTGAAGATTGAGATAGTCGGGCTTGATTGGGAAGCAATAACATGGTTTATGTACTCGTTCTGGGTAAATAGAGATTTTCGGATCTTGTTCCTCGGATAGTAGTTACGTAGCCAATTGTGGAACTTTCTTGCTAAAATTTTTAGGGAATTATCGCAAGATATATTCCTTTTAAATTATAACGACTATCAATTAACAATCAATTCAGAACTGGCACGGACTTGGGGAATCCGACTGTCTAATTAAAACAAAGCATTGTGATGGCCCTAACGGGTGTTGACACAATGTGATTTCTGCCCAGTGCTCTGAATGTCAAAGTGAAGAAATTCAAGTAAGCGCGGGTAAACGGCGGGAGTAACTATGACTCTCTTAAGGTAGCCAAATGCCTCGTCATCTAATTAGTGACGCGCATGAATGGATTAACGAGATTCCTACTGTCCCTATCTACTCATTCGTTTGCGAACATTCGGTGTGTGCGGTAGCGTTTTATTCAATACGGATATATAGAAGTGGTTTAAAGTGAAATATTAGTGGGTTTCGTTGTGATTAATTAATTAATTTTTTAATAAATTGATAGAACTTTTCCTTGCGAACATTTTGCTGTGTAAATCGTTTTATTCCGGTGAATATTACATATAATATTAGTGAATTAAAGTTACTCTATTTGCATTTATTTATATTTGCATTATAACAAAAGACATAAGAGAAAAAAGACTCATTGCTTTGTTTACGGTTGTGCTATAAATAGAAACGGTTCGCGTTCTAAAAATAGAATTTTTGGTGATATTGTGAACTTATTCAACTTTTTGGTGAATATTCGTAGCTGTGTTCAATCTGCATAAGGTTTGTGGCTTGGCTAGCGGTGAGTGTGTTTTATACGTTACTTTTGAATATTTTATTATCGACAAATCGACTTTATTACCGACGTACCAACTTACCAATTTGCCTTTGCTAAGGTTTTTGGCGTTGGTAATTTTGCTGTTATATTTGAAATTCGATATATTGCATTTTATCTGGTATTTAATTTTCTGCGGTTAATACGACATGCCGCCAGAACGTCGGCGTAGAAAGGGGACGGGTGATGCGGCGGAGCAGTCCGACGCCACCATGGGGCCGCCGCCAACTCCGGTGCCACGCGTGAGGCACACGGAGAGCGAGCTGTCGAGCTCGGAGGCCGAAGGTGACGAGTTGAAGCGATTTAAGCCGGGAACGCCGCCTGCGACCCGTGCTGCTGCCGCCGTTGCTGCTGATTCTGCTGCTGCTTCTGATGGGAATGGTGCATCTGCAGCTAGCTCTGCTAGCAAAGCCGTTGCTGCTCCCACTGCCGCATCGAAAGCTAGGGAGAGTAGACAGCGGAGGAAGGTGGTGCCCGAAAATGGCACCATAGCTGAATTGAAGGCCGTCACGACGAGCCTCCTGGAGGAGGTCATGGTCGACGGTGTCCCCGCTGCTCTGGGCAAGAGTGTATTGGTGCACTCTGGCCGGTACGAGTCCCTCGTAATGCGGCTGTTGGCCGAAAATGAGCGCCTCCTAGGTAGACTGGACGTCTACGAGTCTGGTGCGGTTGCCTGTGGTGGTGGACCAGCTGGTGTCCCTCGGACGCCTGCGGCACCACCCGCTCCAGTGGCAGCCCGACGTAGCCAGGGGCAGTTTCCTGCCCTGCCTGCTGCGTCGGTAGCAGCCCCGAAGCCCGTAGAGACCTGGTCGGTCGTAGTCAAGGGCAAGAAGGGTGTGACGTCCAAGGAGGTCGTCGAGAAGGTGGTGAAGGAGGTGGGCCCCACTTTGGGGGTCCGTGTGCACGAGGTTCGGCCAACACGAGATGGCGGTGCGGTCATCAGGACCCCGTCAGTCGCTGAGAGGGAGAAGGTGGCTGCCAATGCGAAGTTTGGAGAGGTCGGACTGGAGGTGTCCGTAAGGGACAAGCTCGGTCCGAAGGTGGTAGTGCAGCGGGTGCATCCTGAGATCACCCCGGACGTATTTATGGAGGAGCTCTACTCTTGGAACTTCAAGAGTAGGATGACTCCTGACGTTTTTAGAAAGAGCGTCCGCCTGGTGACTGGGCCATGGAAGCCCACTGGCAACTCTGTCAATGTCGTGCTGGAAGGTAGCGATGAGGCCATGCAGCTTTTGCTGGATAATGGCAGGTGCTACATTAAATGGTTCAGCTTTTTGGTGCGCCAGCACGACGCCGTTCCAAGCTGTTTCAGGTGCCTGGGCTTCGACCATATGGTCAGAGAGTGCAGGATGAAGGAGGAAGTGTGCCGGTTCTGTGGTCAGGCCGGCCACCGAGCTTCTCGCTGCACTAACGAAATATACTGCCGAAACTGCGCGCTTAAGGGACTCCCAGCAGGACATCTCATGATGTCCTCGGTGTGTCCCGTTTATAGCGCTATAGTCGCCAGGGCGAATGCACGCCACTAAAATGGAGCGGCAATTCAAGATCCTGCAGCTGAACTGCCAGCGTTCGTATGCCGGGATCTGCGAACTTGGGCAGGCGATACGCGCCATGGGAGCAACCTTTGCGCTAGTACAGGAGCCGTATACGTCGGGTGGCCTCATAAGAGGGTTGCCGGGGGGGATGCGAGTTTATACGGACTGCGGGGGAAACTCTGCAATAATAGTAAATGATAGGGACCTGGACTGTACCATCGTTAGTAGGAGTCAGTGGGGGTTGTGCCTCTCAGTAGAGGGATTTTTTGGGAGGATACTTTTAGTAAGTATCTATTGTAGGTTTGGGGGGTCTCTTGAGCCTTATCTTGTATATATGGATTCGGTGCTACTCCTTGCGAGTAGCTTTCCTGTAATCCTTGGTCTCGATGCAAATGCATGCTCTTCAATGTGGTTCTCAAAAATGGGCAGGAATGCTCCTGCACATGAGAACTATCGGCGAGGGGTCATGCTCAGCGAGTGGATGGTCACGAAGTGCTTGGTTGTTCTCAATGAGGCTAGTGACTTATATACTTTTGATGGCCCTAGAGGTGTTAGTGACATTGACGTGACAGCTGCAAGTGGGGCAGCGAATACTGCTTTTGATTTTAGGTGGAGGGTGTGTGACAACTGGGGCGTGAGTGATCACAATCTCATTGAGATTGTTGTGAACTCTCGCAGACGAACGCTGGGATCGGACCCTGTACGCAGGTGGCGGGATCGTTACTCGAACTGGGACAATTACGCGGAATATGTTAGGCACCAGGCTTCGATTATGCCGTTTGATGACTTTAGGACACTTACGATTCGTGACCAAGTGGAACAAATAGATCGGTGGATGTGTTCGGCAAATGATTCTCTGCTCGGTAGACGTCGCAAGACTAAACTTAGCAAGGTCATTTGGTGGACAGAGGAACTGGATCGGATGCGCAGGTCCGTCAGGCGTCTTCGGAGTCATTTCCAGGGCGCCCGTCGTACAGGTGCTTCTGATCTAGCATCTCGTGAGGCCGATTTCCGTTCTGCTTTAAGACGCT
>CAKNFA010000081.1:0-7500 GCA_930367235.1 Sarcophaga rosellei | reverse complement strand
TTCAATGAAGTCGTATGTCTTCTGTTCAAATCATCATCTAAATATTGAAAGAAAATTTCTAAATACTTTTTCATGATGTTGATTTAAAAAAATTATTTTTAAGTCAGTCTAACTGAAAAATCAATGTTGATGTTTTGAAGAAGAACTTTACTGTGTTGAAATATTTTGAATTGCTTTTGGAAATGAAAATGAAATTATAGTAGCAAAATGTCTCGTCATTTGTTTAGTGACGCTAATGAAAGAATTTTGAAAGATTCCTACTGTCTATGAAACAAAAATCATTGTTTAATCTTTGACTCGATGAATAAAAATGCTTCGATAAAAGTCTATGTCTTTCTCAAATTATCATCTAAATATTGAAAGAAAATTTTAAATACTTTTTCATGATGTTGATCTTAAAAAATTATTTTTAAATCAGTTTGATTGAAAAATCAATGTTGTTGAATTGATGTTTTGAAGAAGAACTTTACTATGTTGAAATATTTTGAGTTGCTTTGGAAATGAAAATGAAATTATAGTAGAAAAATGTCTCGTCATTTGTTTAGTGACGCTAATGAAAGAATTTTGAAAGATTCTTACTGTCTATGAAACAGAAATCATTGTTTAATCTTTGACTCGATGAATAAAAATGATTCAATAAAAGTGTATGTCTTTCTCAACTCATCATCATGTAAATATTGAAAGAAAATTTTAAATACTTTTTCATGATGTTGATCTTAAAAAATTATTTTTAAATCAGTCTGACTGAAAAATCAATGTTGATGTTTTGAAGAAGAACTTTACTGTGTTGAAATATTTTGAATTGCTTTGAAAATGAAATTATGGTAGCAAAATGGCTCGTCATTTGTTTAGTGACGCTAATGAAAGAATTTTAAAAGATTCCTATTTGTACTAAAATAAAATTGTTTTCTTTATGAGTCGATGCATAAAAATGTTTCAATGAAAACGTATGTCTTCTATTCAAATCATCATCTAAATTTTCAAAGAAAATTTGTAATGTAAAACGACAAATACTTTTTCATGATGTTGATATTAAAAAATTATTTTTAAATCAGTCTGACTGAAAAATCAATGTTGATGTTTTGAAGAAGAACTTTACTGTGTTGAATCATTATGAATATGCTTTCGAAACAAAAGTAAAGTTATGGTAGAAAAATGTCTCGTCATTTGTTTAGTGACGCTAATGAAAGAATTTTGAAAGACTCTTACTGTCTATGAAATAAAAATCATTCTTTCATCTTTGACTCGATGGATAAAAATGATTGAATAAAAGTGTATGCCTTTCTCAAATGATCAGCTAAATATTCAAATGTACAAAAATTTCTTATGTACATTGACAAAGTTGGTAATCTTAAAACTCAGTCTCATGTTGATGATGTTGAATCATTTTGAATTGCTTTCGAATCTAAGTTGAAGAAATTATCAGTATGAAAAATGTTGTTAAATGTCTCGTCATTTGTTTAGTGACGCTAATGAAAGAATTTTAAGAGATTCCTACTTGTCCTAAAATAAAAATGTTTTCTTTATGTGTCGATGCATAAAAATGTTTCAATGAAAACTTATGTCTTCTGTTCAAATCATCATCTAAATATTCAAAGTAAATTTGTAATGTAAATCGACAAATACATTTTTCATGATGTCTGATCTTAAAAAATTATTTTTAAATCAGTCTGACTGAAAAATCAATGTTGATGTTTTGAAAAAGAACTTTACTGTGTTGAATAATTTTGAATTGCTTTCGAAACAAAAGTGAAGTTATGGTAGCAAAATGTCTCGTCATTTGTTTAGTGACGCTAATGAAAGAATTTTGAAAGACTCTTACTGTCTATGAAATAAAAATGATTGTTTAATCTTTGACTCGCTGCATAAAAATGAATCAATAAAAGTATATGTCTTTCTAAAATCATCATCTAAATATTCAAGGAAAATTTCTAAATACTTTTTCATGATGTTGATCTTAAAAAAATATTTTTATATCAGTTTGACTGAAAAATCAATGTTGATGTTTTGAAAAAGAACTTTACTGTGTTGAATAATTTTGAATTGCTTTCGAAACAAAAGTGAAGTTATGGTAGCAAAATGTCTCGTCATTTGTTTAGTGACGCTAATGAAAGAATTTTGAAAGACTCTTACTGTCTATGAAATAAAAATCATTCTTTCATCTTTGACTCGATGGATAAAAATGATTGAATAAAAGTGTATGCCTTTCTCAAATGATCAGCTAAATATTCAAATGTACAAAAATTTCTTATGTACATTGACAAAGTTGGTAATCTTAAAACTCAGTCTCATGCTGATGATGTTGAATCATTTTGAATTGCTTTCGAATCTAAGTTGAAGAAATTATCAATATGAAAAATGTAGTTAAATGTCTCGTCATTTGTTTAGTGACGCTAATGAAAGATTTTTAAGAGATTCCTACTTGTCGTAAAACAAAAATGTTTTCTTTATGTGTTGATGCATAAAAATGTTTCAATGAAATCGTATGTCTTCTATTCAAATCATCAACTAAATATTCAAAGATAATTTATAATAATAAATAATTTTTCATGATGTTGACCTTAAAAAATAATTTTTATATCAGTCTGACTGAAAAATCAATGTTGATGTTTTGAAGAAGAACTTTACTGTGTTGAATCATTTTGAATTGCTTTCGAAACAAAAGTGAAGTTATGGTAGCAAAATGTCTCGTCATTTGTTTAGTGACGCTAATGAAAGAATTTTGAAAGACTCTTACTGTCTATGAAATAAAAATCATTGTTTAATCTTTGACTCGATGCATAAAAATGTATCAATAAAAGTATATGTCTTTCTAAAATCATCATCTAAATATTCAAGGAAAATTTCTAAATACTTTTTCATGATGTTGATCTTAAAAAAATATTTTTAAATCAGTTTGACTGAAAAATCAATGTTATTGAATTGATGTCTTGAAGAGGAACTTTACTGTGTTGAATTGCTTTGGAAATGAAAATGAAATTATGATAGCAAAATGTCTCGTCATTTGTTTAGTGACGCTAATGAAAGAATTTTGAAAGACTCTTATTGTCTATGAAACAAAAATCATTGTTTAAATATTGACTCGATGAATAAAAATTATTCAATGAAATCGTACGGTCTACTTTTCAAATCATCTTCTAAATAATTTATATGTACGTCAATGAAGGTGTTGATAATAATATAATAATGTTGATATTGTTTAATATAAATGGTTATATGTTATTAATAATTTATTAATTAATTTATTTCCGTAATATATATAAAGGTTTATAAATATCTTAATAATTATACATTTATTCGAAATATATCGGGTAAATTGTAATATGAATTTATATGCATTTTTTCTGAAATATCAAATATTAACGATTCTTAATTTAACTTATTTGTAATGTACGGAAATTAACAAAAAACCTCTTTAATTTCATTATATTTTCAATATAAATTAATATTATAATATATTCAATCATCTTCCCTAAGATTAAATCATAATTGTGTATAAACATTCCATTAAATTTGGGCTCAAACATGAATTATTAATTTTTTTGTATATTTGAAACTACTATTGGCGGAGAATTTGTATAGCAACATCTATAAGATGTCACATAAATGTGTAAAAATAGCGAAAAATTTAGTGGAGATTTCAAAAATGCAAATATTATCAAATGCAATATTTCGTCGAATTACTATGTGTTAATGGTATTCGATGGCATTTTGATGAGTTATAATGGTTTAGAAAAATTTTTTGTGATTTTTTACTTACGTTTACTTGTGACACGTTGGATAATGTGGATGGATTATTTGTCTTTTTCGGTGGATGAATAGTTCGTCAAGATGTATTACTGATATACTGTGACGATGGATTATTTTCAAGTCAATTTATTTTGATTGTGAAAATAGTTCGTCATATTCCTTACCGAACGGATGGATTATTGCCAAATTCAATTTATATTTTTATTTTGAATCTTGAGAAAAAAAATAAGTTCATCAATTTTTTTTTTTACGATGGATTATTTTCAATTCAATTTATTTTGAATGTGAAAATAGTTCGTCTTATACAAAGTGTTTTGCGTGCTGCTCTTCAATTTTTGTATTAACAAAAATTTTGAACGAGGCTTCTCATAATATACAATGTGTGTTGTGAGGAGCGGCATCATTATGATTCAACTGGAACTAAAATGAATTTTTTAGTTTCATTGAATCGTGTGTACCAATTTGGTATTTTTTGAAAATTTTTAAAATGAAACTTTTACGAGAATGTGCAAATTATTAATTTCACATCAAAGTAATCATATATATTGAAAAATATTATATGATGCGATGTAAAAGAAGTAAATGAAATAAAATATTGTTAAATGAAATTGTAGCAAATATAATTTATTATTGAAATGACGAAATTGCGCTGTTAAATTATGGCCGATTTCGTTTCATTTCTTAATGAAAATTAAAAAATAACATTATTCTGGTTGATCCTGCCAGTAGTTATATGCTTGTCTCAAAGATTAAGCCATGCATGTCTAAGTACACACGAATTAAAAGTGAAACCGCAAAAGGCTCATTATATCAGTTATGGTTCCTTAGATCGTTAACAGTTACTTGGATAACTGTGGTAATTCTAGAGCTAATACATGCATTATAAACACGGACCTTTGGGACGTGTGCTTTTATTAGGCTAAAACCAAGCGATCGCAAGATCGTTATTATGGTTGAACTCTAGATAACTTGCAGATCGTATGGTCTTGTACCGACGACAGATCTTTCAAATGTCTGCCCTATCAACTTTTGATGGTAGTATCTAGGACTACCATGGTTGCAACGGGTAACGGGGAATCAGGGTTCGATTCCGGAGAGGGAGCCTGAGAAACGGCTACCACATCTAAGGAAGGCAGCAGGCGCGTAAATTACCCACTCCCAGCCCGGGGAGGTAGTGACGAAAAATAACAATACAGGACTCATTATAGAGGCCCTGTAATTGGAATGAGTACACTTTAAATCCTTTAACAAGGACCTATTGGAGGGCAAGTCTGGTGCCAGCAGCCGCGGTAACTCCAGCTCCAATAGCGTATATTAAAGTTGTTGCGGTTAAAACGTTCGTAGTTGAACTTGTGCTTCATACGGGTAGTATAACTATAATTGTAGTCTGTACTATACCTTATGTATGTAAGCGTATTACCGGTGGAGTTCTTATATATATTAAATACTTGTATTTATATGTATTCCTCCTATTTAAACCTGCTTCAGTGCTCTTCATTGCGTGCTGTTGTAGGCCGGTACAATTACTTTGAACAAATTAGAGTGCTTAAAGCAGGCTCCAAATGCCTGAATATTTTGTGCATGGAATAATGAAATAAGACCTCTGTTCTACTTTCATTGGTTTTTAGATCAAGAGGTAATGATTAATAGAAGCAGTTTGGGGGCATTAGTATTACGACGCGAGAGGTGAAATTCTTGGACCGTCGTAAGACTAACTTAAGCGAAAGCATTTGCCAAAGATGTTTTCATTAATCAAGAACGAAAGTTAGAGGTTCGAAGGCGATCAGATACCGCCCTAGTTCTAACCATAAACGATGCCAGCTAGCAATTGGGTGTAGCTACTATTATGGCTCTCTCAGTCGCTTCCCGGGAAACCAAAGCTTTTGGGCTCCGGGGGAAGTATGGTTGCAAAGCTGAAACTTAAAGGAATTGACGGAAGGGCACCACCAGGAGTGGAGCCTGCGGCTTAATTTGACTCAACACGGGAAAACTTACCAGGTCCGAACATAAGCGTGTAAGACAGATTGATAGCTCTTTCTCGAATCTATGGGTGGTGGTGCATGGCCGTTCTTAGTTCGTGGAGTGATTTGTCTGGTTAATTCCGATAACGAACGAGACTCAAATATATTAAATAGATGCTTTCAGGATTATGGTGTTTGAAGCTTTTATAGCCTTCATTCATGAATGCAGTAACATGTGTGAGTGTTTGAATGTGTTTATAAAGGTGGAGCCGTACCTGTTGGTTTGTCCCATTATAAGGACACTAGCTTCTTAAATGGACAAATTGCGTCTAGCAATAATGAGATTGAGCAATAACAGGTCTGTGATGCCCTTAGATGTCCTGGGCTGCACGCGCGCTACAATGAAAGTATCAACGTGTATTTCCTAGACCGAGAGGTCCGGGTAAACCGCTGAACCACTTTCATGCTTGGGATTGTGAACTGAAACTGTTCACATGAACTTGGAATTCCCAGTAAGTGTGAGTCATTAACTCGCATTGATTACGTCCCTGCCCTTTGTACACACCGCCCGTCGCTACTACCGATTGAATTATTTAGTGAGGTCTCCGGACGTGATCACTGTAACGCCTTGCGTGTTACGGATGTTTCGCAAAAGTTGACCGAACTTGATTATTTAGAGGAAGTAAAAGTCGTAACAAGGTTTCCGTAGGTGAACCTGCGGAAGGATCATTAATGTGTTCCTACCCGTTAAATAAAAATGTATATTTATATATTTTATAAATATACAAAAAACAAAAAATAATGCATATCTTATTCAATGTTTTGAGAAATATAATTTATTATATTCTCTCATACATTGAAAAACATACAATTATAGTTGTACTTATATAAATATTTTTTTATGTAAGTTAATTCGTTCTTTTTCTTTTCTTTTGAAAAGATTTTGAACTAAGACATTCGCAACACACTTTGTATGTATAAAATAAATAAATTATGATTTATATGAATTTATAAATCATAGTTTAACTTATCTGACTTGCTATATAAAAATGTCTTCGGACGTGAACGCTATAATACCTTTTCCAGTTGGTTTGGGGTGTTATGGATGTTTCACAGAAGTTGACACAAAAAAAAAATTTTTTGATCAATGATCAAAAAAATATATGTATGTAATACATACATTTATTCAAAAAGAAATCCTGGGGCAATTTCTTAAGTTACACATGATGTAACAAACACAAAAGATATTGAGTTTTATAGTATTCCTTATATTATTCAATATAAAAAAGCTAAAAGTACAAATCCTGAGTGGGTAGAATTATTATTATATATTAAAAGCAATTATTAAAATTGGGTTCAAGAAAAATAGTTTTGTGGAGTGGAAATAAATAAATAGTTTTGTGGAGTGAAAATAAATCATTTTTGTGTGGAGTAGAAATGATTTATGTGGAGTGAAAAAAAAAAAATGTTATGCGATTTGTAAATTTTTATAAATCCATATACATTTTAGTGATGTACTGGGAATATAATATTTATATTATATTTTCATACATTGCAAAACATACAATTATAGTTGTACTTATATAAATCTTTTTTTATGTAAGTTAATTCGTTCTTTTTCTTTTCTTTTGAGAAGATTTTGAACTAAGACATTCGCAACACACTTTGTATGTATAAAATAAATTATTGAAGGAATTGATATATGCCAATTTAATTTTGGTGGTTTTTGATTTCTTTCAATAAATATATTTATGACGTGCTATATAAAAACAAAAATTTTAACTCTAAG
>CAKNFA010000080.1:0-24583 GCA_930367235.1 Sarcophaga rosellei | reverse complement strand
CTATTCTAGTCTATTCTAGTCTATTCTAGTCTATTCTAGTCTATTCTAGTCTATTCTAGTCTATTCTAGTCTATTCTAGTCTATTCTAGTCTATTCTAGTCTATTCTAGTCTATTCTAGTCTATTCTAGTCTATTCTACTCTATTCTACTATATTCTAGTCTATTCTAGTCTATTCTAGTCTATTCTAGTCTATTCTAGTCTATTCTACTCTATTCTACTATATTCTAGTCTATTCTAGTCTATCTAGTCTATTCTAGTCTATTCTAGTCTATTCTAGTCTATTCTAGTCTATTCTAGACTATTCTAGTCTATTCTAGTCTATTCTAGTCTATTCTAGTCTATTCTAGTCTATTCTACTATATTCTAGTCTATTCTAGTCTATTCTAGTCTATTCTAGTCTATTCTAGTCTATTCTAGTCTATTCTAGTCTATTCTAGTCTATTCTAGTCTATTCTGGTCTACTCTAGTCTATTCTACTCTATTCTACTATATTCTAGTGTATTCTAGTCTATTCTAGTCTATTCTAGTCTATTATAGTCTATTCTAGTCTATTCTAGTCTATTTCTAGTCTATTCTAGTCTATTCTACTCTATTCTACTATATTCTAGTCTATTCTAGTCTATTCTAGTCTATTCTAGTCTATTCTAGTCTATTCTAGTCTATTCTAGACTATTCTAGTCTATTCTAGTCTATTCTAGTCTATTCTAGTCTATTCTAGTCTATTCTAGTCTATTCTAGTCTATTCTAGTCTATTCTAGTCTATTCTAGTCTATTCTAGTCTATTCTAGTCTATTCTACTCTATTCTACTATATTCTAGTCTATTCTAGTCTATTCTAGTCTATTCTAGTCTATTCTAGTCTATTCTAGTCTATTCTAGTCTATTCTAGTCTATTCTAGTCTATTCTAGTCTATTCTAGTCTATTCTAGTCTATTCTAGTCTATTCTAGACTATTCTAGTCTATTCTAGACTATTCTAGTCTATTCTAGTCTATTCTAGTCTATTCTAGTCTATTCTAGTCTATTCTACTCTATTCTACTATATTCTAGTCTATTCTAGTCTATTCTAGTCTATTCTAGTCTATTCTAGTCTATTCTGGTCTATTCTAGTCTATTCTAGTCTATTCTAGACTATTCTAGTCTATTCTAGACTATTCTAGACTATTCTACTATATTCTAGTCTATTCTAGTCTATTCTTGTCTATTCTAGTCTATTCTAGTCTATTATAGTCTATTCTAGTCTATTCTAGTCTATTCTAGTCTATTCTAGTCTATTCTAGTCTATTCTAGTCTATTCTAGTCTATTCTAGTCTATTATAGTCTATTCTAGTCTATTCTAGTCTATTCTAGTCTATTCTAGTCTATTCTAGTCTATTCTAGTCTATTCTAGTCTATTCTAGTCTATTCTAGTCTATTCTACTATATTCTAGTCTATTCTAGTCTATTCTAGTCTATTCTAGTCTATTCTAGTCTATTCTGGTCTATTCTAGTCTATTCTAGTCTATTCTAGTCTATTCTAGTCTATTCTAGTCTATTCTAGTCTATTCTAGTCTATTCTAGTCTATTCTAGTCTATTCTAGTCTATTCTAGTCTATTCTAGTCTATTCTAGTCTATTCTAGTCTATTCTAGTCTATTCTAGTCTATTCTAGTCTATTCTACTCTATTCTACTATATTCTAGTCTATTCTAGTCTATTCTAGTCTATTCTAGTCTATTCTAGACTATTCTAGTCTATTCTAGTCTATTCTAGTCTATTCTAGTCTATTCTAGTCTATTCTAGACTATTCTAGTCTATTCTAGACTATTCTAGACTATTCTAGTCTATTCTAGTCTATTCTGGTCTATTCTAGTCTATTCTAGTCTATTCTAGTCTATTCTAGTCTATTCTAGTCTATTCTAGTCTATTCTAGTCTATTCTAGTATATTCTAGTCTATTCTAGTCTATCTAGTCTATTCTAGTCTATTCTAGTCTATTCTAGTCTATTCTAGTCTATTCTAGTCTATTCTGGTCTATTCTAGTCTATTCTAGTCTATTCTAGTATATTCTAGTCTATTCTAGTCTATTCTAGTCTATTCTAGTCTATTCTAGTCTATTCTACTCTATTCTAGTCTATTCTAGTCTATTCTAGTCTATTCTACTCTATTCTACTATATTCTAGTCTATTCTAGTCTATTCTAGTCTATTCTAGTCTATTCTAGTCTATTCTAGTCTATTCTAGTCTATTCTAGTCTATTCTAGTCTATTCTGGTCTATTCTGGTCTATTCTAGTCTATTCTAGTCTATTCTAGACTATTCTAGTCTATTCTAGTCTATTCTAGTCTATTCTAGTCTATTCTAGTCTATTCTAGTCTATTCTAGTCTATTCTAGTCTATTCTAGTCTATTCTAGTCTATTCTAGTCTATTCTAGTCTATTCTAGTCTATTCTAGTCTATTCTAGTCTATTCTACTCTATTCTACTATATTCTAGTCTATTCTAGTCTATTCTAGTCTATTCTAGTCTATTCTAGTCTATTCTAGTCTATTCTAGTCTATTCTAGTCTATTATAGTCTATTCTAGTCTATTCTAGTCTATTCTAGTCTATTCTAGTCTATTCTAGTCTATTCTACTCTATTCTACTATATTCTAGTCTATTCTAGTCTATTCTAGTCTATTCTAGTCTATTCTAGTCTATTCTAGTCTATTCTAGTCTATTCTAGTCTATTCTAGTCTATTCTAGTCTATTCTAGTCTATTCTAGTCTATTCTAGTCTATTCTAGTCTATTCTAGTCTATTCTAGTCTATTCTAGTCTATTCTAGTCTATTCTAGTCTATTCTAGTCTATTCTAGTCTATTCTAGTCTATTCTAGTCTATTCTAGTCTATTCTAGTCTATTCTAGTCTATTCTAGTCTATTCTAGTCTATTCTAGTCTATTCTAGTCTATTCTAGTCTATTCTAGTCTATTCTAGTCTATTCTATTCTATTCTAGTCTATTCTAGTCTATTCTAGTCTATTCTAGTCTATTCTAGTCTATTCTAGTCTATTCTAGTCTATTCTAGTCTATTCTAGTCTATTCTAGTCTATTCTAGTCTATTCTAGTCTATTCTACTCTATTCTACTCTATTCTACTATATTCTAGTCTATTCTAGTCTATTCTAGTCTATTCTAGTCTATTCTAGTCTATTCTAGTCTATTCTAGTCTATTCTAGTCTATTCTAGTCTATTCTACTCTATTCTACTATATTCTAGTCTATTCTAGTCTATTCTAGTCTATTCCAGTCTATTCTAGTCTATTCTAGTCTATTCTAGTCTATTCTAGACTATTCTAGTCTATTCTAGTCTATTCTAGTCTATTCTAGTCTATTCTAGTCTATTCTACTATATTCTAGTCTATTCTAGTCTATTCTAGTCTATTCTAGTCTATTCTAGTCTATTCTAGTCTATTCTAGTCTATTCTAGTCTATTCTAGTCTATTCTGGTCTATTCTAGTCTATTCTACTCTATTCTACTATATTCTAGTGTATTCTAGTCTATTCTAGTCTATTCTAGTCTATTCTAGACTATTCTAGTCTATTCTAGTCTATTCTAGTCTATTCTAGTCTATTCTAGTCTATTCTAGTCTATTCTATTCTATTCTAGTCTATTCTAGTCTATTCTAGTCTATTCTAGTCTATTCTAGTCTATTCTAGTCTATTCTAGTCTATTCTAGTCTATTCTAGTCTATTCTAGTCTATTCTAGTCTATTCTAGTCTATTCTAGTCTATTCTAGTCTATTCTAGTCTATTCTAGACTATTCTAGTCTATTCTAGACTATTCTAGTCTATTCTAGTCTATTCTAGTCTATTCTAGTCTATTCTAGTCTATTCTAGTCTATTCTAGTCTAATCTAGTCTATTCTAGTCTATTCTAGTCTATTCTAGTCTATTCTAGTCTATTCCACTATATTCTAGTCTATTCTAGTCTATTCTAGTCTATTCTAGTCTATTCTAGTCTATTCTAGTCTATTCTAGTCTATTCTAGTCTATTCTGGTCTATTCTAGTCTATTCTAGTCTATTCTAGACTATTCTAGTCTATTCTAGACTATTCTAGTCTATTCTAGTCTATTCTAGTATATTCTAGTCTATTCTAGTCTATTCTAGTCTATTCTAGTCTATTCTAGTCTATTCTAGTCTATTCTAGTCTATTCTAGTCTATTCTAGTCTATTCTAGTCTATTCTAGTCTATTCTAGTCTATTCTAGTCTATTCTAGTCTATTCTAGTCTATTCTACTATATTCTAGTCTATTCTAGTCTATTCTAGTCTATTCTAGTCTATTATAGTCTATTCTAGTCTATTCTAGTCTATTATAGTCTATTCTAGTCTATTCTAGTCTATTCTAGTCTATTCTAGTCTATTCTAGTCTATTATAGTCTATTCTAGTCTATTCTAGTCTATTCTAGTCTATTCTAGTCTATTCTAGTCTATTCTACTCTATTCTACTATATTCTAGTCTATTCTAGTCTATTCTAGTCTATTCTAGTCTATTCTAGTCTATTCTAGTCTATTCTAGTCTATTCTAGTCTATTCTAGTCTATTCTAGTCTATTCTAGTCTATTCTAGTCTATTCTAGTCTATTCTAGTCTATTCTAGTCTATTCTAGTCTATTCTAGTCTATTCTAGTCTATTCTAGTCTATTCTAGTCTATTCTAGTCTATTCTAGTCTATTCTAGTCTATTCTAGTCTATTCTAGTCTATTCTAGTCTATTCTAGTCTATTCTAGTCTGTTCTAGTCTATTCTAGTCTATTCTAGTCTATTCTAGTCTATTCTAGTCTATTCTAGTCTATTCTAGTCTATTCTACTCTATTCTACTATATTCTAGTCTATTCTAGTCTATTCTAGTCTATTCTAGTCTATTATAGTCTATTCTAGTCTATGCTAGTCTATTATAGTCTATTCTAGTCTATTCTAGTCTATTCTAGTCTATTCTAGTCTATTCTAGTCTATTCTAGTCTATTCTAGTCTATTCTAGTCTATTCTAGTCTATTCTAGTCTATTCTACTATATTCTTGTCTATTCTAGTCTATTCTAGTCTATTCTAGTCTATTCTAGTCTATTCTAGACTATTCTAGTCTATTCTAGTCTATTCTAGTCTATTCTAGTCTATTCTAGTCTATTCTAGTCTATTCTAGTCTATTCTAGTCTATTCTAGTCTATTCTGGTCTATTCTAGTCTATTCTAGTCTATTCTAGTCTATTCTAGTCTATTCTAGTCTATTCTAGTCTGTTCTAGTCTATTCTAGTCTATTCTAGTCTATTCTAGTCTATTCTAGTCTATTCTAGTCTGTTCTAGTCTATTCTAGTCTATTCTAGTCTATTCTAGTATATTCTAGACTATTCTAGTCTATTCTAGACTATTCTAGTCTATTCTAGACTATTCTAGTCTATTCTAGTCTATTCTAGTCTATTCTAGTCTATTCTAGTCTATTCTAGTCTATTCTAGTCTATTCTAGTCTATTCTAGTCTATTCTACTCTATTCTAGTCTATTCTAGTCTATTCTAGTCTATTCTAGTCTATTCTAGTCTATTCTAGACTATTCTAGTCTATTCTAGTCTATTCTAGTCTGTTCTAGTCTATTCTAGTCTATTCTAGACTAGTCTAGTCTAGAATAGTCTATTCTAGTCTATTCTAGTCTATTCTAGTCTATTCTAGACTATTCTACTCTATTCTAGTCTATTCTAGTCTATTCTAGTCTATTCTAGTCTATTCTAGTCTATTCTAGTCTATTATAGTCTATTCTAGTCTATTCTAGACTATTCTAGTCTATTCTAGTCTATTCTAGTCTATTCTAGTCTATTCTAGTATATTCTAGTCTATTCTAGTCTATTCTAGTCTATTCTAGACTATTCTAGTCTATTCTAGTCTATTCTAGTATATTCTAGTCTATTCTAGTCTATTCTACTCTATTCTACTATATTCTAGTCTATTCTAGTCTATTCTAGTCTATTCTAGTCTATTCTAGTCTATTCTAGTCTATTCTAGTCTATTCTAGTCTATTCTAGTCTATTCTAGTCTATTCTACTCTATTCTACTATATTCTAGTCTATTCTAGTCTATTCTAGTCTATTCTAGTCTATTCTAGTCTATTCTAATCTATTCTAGTCTATTCTAGTCTATTCTAGTCTATTCTAGTCTATTCTAGTCTATTCTAGTCTATTCTAGTCTATTCTAGTCTATTCTAGTCTATTCTAGTCTATTCTAGTCTATTCTAGTCTATTCTAGTCTATTCTAGTCTATTCTAGTCTATTCTAGTCTATTCTAGTCTATTCTAGTCTATTCTAGTCTATTCTAGTCTATTCTAGTCTATTCTAGTCTATTCTAGTCTATTCTAGTCTATTCTAGTCTATTCTAGTCTATTCTAGTCTATTCTAGACTATTCTAGTCTATTCTAGTCTATTCTAGTCTATTCTAGTATATTCTAGTCTATTCTAGTCTATTCTAGTCTATTCTAGTCTATTCTAGTCTATTCTAGTCTATTCTAGACTATTCTAGTCTATTCTAGTCTATTCTAGTCTATTCTAGTCTATTCTAGTCTATTCTACTCTATTCTACTATATTCTAGTCTATTCTAGTCTATTCTAGTCTATTCTAGTCTATTCTAGTCTATTCTAGTCTATTCTAGTCTATTCTAGTCTATTCTAGTCTATTCTAGTCTATTCTAGTCTATTCTAGTCTATTCTAGTCTATTCTAGTCTATTCTAGTCTATTCTAGTCTATTCTAGTCTATTCTAGTCTATTCTAGTCTATTCAAGTCTATTCTAGTCTATTCTAGTCTATTCTACTCTATTCTACTATATTCTAGTCTATTCTAGTCTATTCTAGTCTATTCTAGTCTATTCTAGTCTATTCTAGTCTATTCTAGTCTATTCTAGTCTATTCTAGTCTATTCTAGTCTATTCTAGTCTATTCTAGTCTATTCTAGTCTATTCTAGTCTATTCTAGTCTATTCTAGTCTATTCTAGTCTATTCTAGTCTATTCTAGTCTATTCTAGTCTATTCTAGTCTATTCTAGATTATTCTAGTCTATTCTAGTCTATTCTACTCTATTCTACTATATTCTAGTCTATTCTAGTCTATTCTAGTCTATTCTAGACTATTCTAGTCTATTCTAGTCTATTCTAGACTATTCTAGTCTATTCTAGACTATTCTAGTCTATTCTAGTCTATTCTAGTCTATTCTAGTCTATTCTACTCTATTCTACTATATTCTAGTCTATTCTAGTCTATTCTAGACTATTCTAGACTATTCTAGTCTATTCTAGTCTATTCTGGTCTATTCTAGACTATTCTAGTCCATTCTAGTCTATTCTAGTCTATTCTAGTCTATTCTAGTCTATTCTAGTCTATTCTAGTCTATTCTAGTCTATTCTAGTCTATTCTAGTCTATTCTAGTCTATTCTAGTCTATTCTAGTCTATTCTAGACTATTCTAGTCTATTCTAGTCTATTCTAGTCTATTCTAGTCTATTCTAGTCTATTCTAGACTATTCTAGTCTATTCTAGTCTATTCTAGTCTATTCTAGTCTATTCTAGTCTATTCTAGTCTATTCTAGTCTATTCTAGTCTGTTCTACTATATTCTAGTCTATTCTAGTCTATTCTAGTCTATTCTAGTCTATTCTAGTCTGTTCTACTATATTCTAGTCTATTCTAGTCTATTCTAGTCTATTCTAGTCTATTCTAGTCTATTCTAGTCTATTCTAGTCTATTCTACTCTATTCTACTATATTCTAGTCTATTCTAGTCTATTCTAGTCTATTCTAGTCTATTCTAGTCTATTCTAGTCTATTCTAGTCTATTCTAGTCTATTCTAGTCTATTCTAGTCTATTCTAGTCTATTCTAGTCTATTCTAGTCTATTCTAGTCTATTCTAGTCTATTCTAGTCTATTCTAGTCTATTCAAGTCTATTCTAGTCTATTCTAGTCTATTCTAGTCTATTCTAGTCTATTCTAGTCTGTTCTACTATATTCTAGTCTATTCTAGTCTATTCTAGTCTATTCTAGTCTATTCTAGTCTATTCTAGTCTATTCTACTCTATTCTACTATATTCTAGTCTATTCTAGTCTATTCTAGACTATTCTAGTCTATTCTAGACTATTCTAGTCTATTCTAGTCTATTCTAGTCTATTCTAGTCTATTCTAGTCTATTCTAGTCTATTCTAGTCTATTCTAGTCTATTCTAGACTATTCTAGTCTATTCTAGACTATTCTAGTCTATTCTAGTCTATTCTAGTCTATTCTAGTCTATTCTAGTCTATTCTAGTCTATTCTAGTCTATTCTAGTCTATTCTAGTCTATTCTAGTCTATTCTAGTCTATTCTAGTCTATTCTAGTCTATTCTAGTCTATTCTAGTCTATTCTAGTCTATTCTAGTCTATTCTACTCTATTCTACTATATTCTAGTCTATTCTAGTCTATTCTAGACTATTCTAGTCTATTCTAGACTATTCTAGTCTATTCTAGTCTATTCTAGTCTATTCTAGTCTATTCTAGTCTATTCTAGTCTATTCTAGTCTATTCTAGTCTATTCTAGTCTATTCTAGTCTATTCTAGATTATTCTAGTCTATTCTAGTCTATTCTACTCTATTCTACTATATTCTAGTCTATTCTAGTCTATTCTAGTCTATTCTAGACTATTCTAGTCTATTCTAGTCTATTCTAGACTATTCTAGTCTATTCTAGACTATTCTAGTCTATTCTAGTCTATTCTAGTCTATTCTAGTCTATTCTACTCTATTCTACTATATTCTAGTCTATTCTAGTCTATTCTAGACTATTCTAGACTATTCTAGTCTATTCTAGTCTATTCTGGTCTATTCTAGACTATTCTAGTCCATTCTAGTCTATTCTAGTCTATTCTAGTCTATTCTAGTCTATTCTAGTCTATTCTAGTCTATTCTAGTCTATTCTAGTCTATTCTAGTCTATTCTAGTCTATTCTAGTCTATTCTAGTCTATTCTAGTCTATTCTAGACTATTCTAGTCTATTCTAGTCTATTCTAGTCTATTCTAGTCTATTCTAGTCTATTCTAGACTATTCTAGTCTATTCTAGTCTATTCTAGTCTATTCTAGTCTATTCTAGTCTATTCTAGTCTATTCTAGTCTATTCTAGTCTGTTCTACTATATTCTAGTCTATTCTAGTCTATTCTAGTCTATTCTAGTCTATTCTAGTCTGTTCTACTATATTCTAGTCTATTCTAGTCTATTCTAGTCTATTCTAGTCTATTCTAGTCTATTCTAGTCTATTCTAGTCTATTCTACTCTATTCTACTATATTCTAGTCTATTCTAGTCTATTCTAGTCTATTCTAGTCTATTCTAGTCTATTCTAGTCTATTCTAGTCTATTCTAGTCTATTCTAGTCTATTCTAGTCTATTCTAGTCTATTCTAGTCTATTCTAGTCTATTCTAGTCTATTCTAGTCTATTCTAGTCTATTCTAGTCTATTCAAGTCTATTCTAGTCTATTCTAGTCTATTCTAGTCTATTCTAGTCTATTCTAGTCTATTCTAGTCTGTTCTACTATATTCTAGTCTATTCTAGTCTATTCTAGTCTATTCTAGTCTATTCTAGTCTATTCTAGTCTATTCTACTCTATTCTACTATATTCTAGTCTATTCTAGTCTATTCTAGACTATTCTAGTCTATTCTAGACTATTCTAGTCTATTCTAGTCTATTCTAGTCTATTCTAGTCTATTCTAGTCTATTCTAGTCTATTCTAGTCTATTCTAGTCTATTCTAGTCTATTCTACTCTATTCTACTATATTTATTTATTTTATTTTATTTTATTTATTTATTTTATTTTCAAATTTAGCACAACAAGATAGAAATCTTATAAATTAAAGTGCTAATGATTGCTTACAAACAATAAATTTAATAATAATGTAATAATTAAATATGACTACAAGTTAAATTTAAAAAGAATTAAAAAAATAAAAAAAAGATTACAAATAATTTAATGCATTAATTTGATTTTATAGAATACTTCAACTAGTCATTAACGAAAATATTTCATTAGTTCAATTTTAAATCTGGTTGCGTTGCTAATTATTTGAATTCTCTTCGGTAATTGGTTCCAAAGTCGAGTGCAATAAATAAAGAACTGACGCTCAGAAAAGGCAGTTTTATATTTTCTTTGAATCAATACCAGCCCTCTAGCCGATCTGCCAAAACCTATTGTTTCATATAGGTAAGTCGGTTGTGCAGTATAAATTATTTTATGCAAAAACATCAAGCTCTTAAACTTCAAAAGATTTTCAAAACACATATTGCAAATTTGGTATGAAAACACAGATATGGAATCACGTATTCCTCGGTTGAAGATATATCTTGCAATATTATTGTAGGCAACTTTCAATTTCCTCAAATCATTTGCATCACAATTCGCATAAATTTCACATCCATATAAAAGAACTGGTAACAAATACGTTTTAGCAAGCAGCATTCTTATTTCAAAAGGTGTTGAACATTTTACAGCCCAGAGATTTCTCAACATACCATAAATTTTGCCTACTGCAGAAGCAATGTGATTGGACCAGGTCAGTTTATTATTAAAAATTACTCCTAAGTTTTTCGAACAGGTCACAAATTCAATTACATTGCTATTTATTTTAATTTGAATATCGTCACCAATCTTTCTATTACTCCTATCTATTAAAATACACTTTGATTTTGTGGGATTGATGCAAAGTCCATTGTTTTTGGCCCAGATATCTATTTTTTGCAAATCAGAGTTTATTTTGTTGACACATGCGTTAATCCCACTTGAAGAACCGCTGTTGTATATTTGGACATCATCGGCATACATATGTATTTTACAATGTTCTAAAGTATCCGGTAAATCATTAATATATAAGCAGAATAATAGGGGTCCAAGCACTGAGCCCTGCGGGACACCTCTATTAACATCAAGGCTTTCAGAATATGTTCCATTATGAAATACAATCTGAGATCGACCTGTGAGATATGAGCATAACAATCTACAAGCTGTTTCTGAGAAGAAGAAAAGTTTTTCCAGTTTTTTCAATAATATGGAGTGATCAACTGTATCGAAAGCTTTACTGTGATCGAGTAAAACTAAAATGGACATCATACTATTATCAAGATCAGCTCTTAGATTCTCAACTACATTTGTCAAGGCTGTCATACAACTCCTTCCTTTAATAAATCCCGATTGAACATCACATAAAATATTATGGTTCCTTACATATTCATTGATCTGCTCACTCATAATATTTTCAATAACTTTCGATAAGAAGGGAAGAATAGCTATTGGCCGAAATTCATTGTTTTGTTTGGGTATTGGTGTAATTTTTGATTTTTTCCATTCATCAGGAAATGTTGATTTAGTTAGTACTGTGTTAAACACATGAGTAACATAAGGCAAAAGTTTATACAGTAATATTTCAAAAAACCTGGGGCTTAATCCATCTATACCGGTAGCTTTAGACTTTATAGAGCGAAAACTGCTCAGAACTTCCAGTTGGCTAACGCACCGAAATGTAAAAGAATCTTCAGGGGATACACTACAAAGATGGTCATATATATTACTGGTCGGTGATGGTATGTTTGAATTTTGAAACATATGGTTTAATCTATTGACATCAACATCACATGATGAAACGTTATCTTTTCCAATTCCAATTTTACGAATTTCTTTCCATTTAGAACTGCAATCAATAGCTGACGAAAATCTTCTCTGGTAGTACAGTCTTTTTGCATGTTCTATACTTTTATTAACAGTTCTACGGCAATTTTGGAATACTGTTCGAAGTTCTGGAGTTTTAAATTTCCTCCATCTAGCATACGCAGTGTTACGCTCATTTATCAGTCTTTTAATATGAGTGGTAAACCAAGGAGTCTGATTCGCTACTACACGTCTAGTTCTTACGGGTACATTCGCTTCATATAAAAATTGAACATTCTCTTGTAAAAAACGCAATTGATCATTTACATCGTTGTATGAATAGATTTGATTCCAGTTTATATCTTCTAGCTGTTGTAACAAGAGGTTGTAATTTATACCCTTAAAATCTCTGTATTCATATTTCTCCTGCTGTATGTTGATGAGATGATCATAAGTTATAAATAACAGATCATGGTCCGAGAAAACTGATGCCGAAAGCTGGTCATATAGCAAAACCTTTGACAAATTGTTTACAAATACCAGATCTATCAAGCTGTTGGTACATCCATGATAATGCGTAGGTATAAGAGTGTTCACGGGAAATAGCCCCAACGAACGCATGGGATCAATTAAAGTATTATTACATAGTAAATTATTGTTGAAATCACCAAGGATAATAATCTCGTTGTATTCGACAGAAAGATTCTCCAAAATACTTATAAATAAGTCAATTTGTACATCTCTATGGGGTCTGTATACACTTCCAATTAATATCTTCCTTTTGTTCTTTGGGATAATCTCAATAAAGAGGTATTCGACTTCACTGCCAGCTTTTGTTTGCATCTTCACAGCACAATTGATACCACACCTCACAAAGATTGCAACTCCTCCACCTCTGGCTTTGCTCTCAATTCCATTTATTATAATCCTTCTGTCCGAACGATATAACTTAAAACCAGGCAAGTTATAAACCGAATCAATAATATCAATGGAAAACCAGGTTTCAGAGACACATACTATGTCCACTCCAGAAGAGGCAAAAATATACCGAAACTCATCAATTTTATTACAGAGACTTTGAGCATTAATGTGGACTATTTTTAGACCAGATTTCTGCTTGGTCAGAACTCGAAGCATATTATGTGCACTCTCCTTAGAACCAAATTTATTATTTAACGATATCAATTAAAAACAATAAAAATGTAAACACATAATAGGCAACGCAATGGGATATATTATAAATTGTATATATATAAATGTAATTCGAATAGACCAGTTGAATGTAATACAAAACAGTATAAAAACTTTTTAAAAGAATTTTTGTTAAATTTGTAATCCTTTCATTAAGAAATAAATTATTGATTTTAATATTAACATAAAATATAAATAATTTTAAAAATACAACGAAATTAAACTTGTTCCCCAGAACACGGAAAAAGCTGGTGAAGGTGATCAATTTCATCAATTTGCACAGGGTCATCATTTAAATGCTTCTTAACATACACAAGACCGCGCCTTGTATAAACACTGCTTATGATTTTTCTCTTCCTCAGACGGATTGACGAGCGGAGTATTTTAAAATTCAATTGGGTTAAATTTTCATTTACATAAAATTTTCTAGTCTATTCTAGTCTATTCTAGACTATTCTAGTCTATTCTAGACTATTCTAGTCTATTCTAGTCTATTCTAGTCTATTCTAGTCTATTCTAGTCTATTCTAGTCTATTCAAGTCTATTCTAGTCTATTCTAGTCTATTCTAGTCTATTCTAGTCTATTCTAGTCTGTTCTACTATATTCTAGTCTATTCTAGTCTATTCTAGTCTATTCTAGTCTATTCTAGTCTATTCTAGTCTATTCTAGTCTATTCTAGTCTATTCTAGTCTATTCTAGTCTATTCTAGTCTATTCTAGTCTATTCTAGTCTATTCTAGTCTATTCTAGTCTATTCTAGTCTATTCTAGTCTATTCTAGTCTATTCTAGTCTATTCTAGTCTATTCTAGTCTATTCTAGTCTATTCTAGTCTATTCTAGTCTATTCTAGTCTATTCTAGTCTATTCAAGTCTATTCTAGTCTATTCTAGTCTATTCTAGTCTATTCTAGTCTATTCTAGTCTATTCTAGTCTGTTCTACTATATTCTAGTCTATTCTAGTCTATTCTAGTCTATTCTAGTGTATTCTAGTCTATTCTAGTCTATTCTACTCTATTCTACTATATTCTAGTCTATTCTAGTCTATTCTAGACTATTCTAGTCTATTCTAGACTATTCTAGTCTATTCTAGTCTATTCTAGTCTATTCTAGTCTATTCTAGTCTATTCTAGTCTATTCTAGTCTATTCTAGTCTATTCTACTCTATTCTACTATATTCTAGTCTATTCTAGTCTATTCTAGACTATTCTAGTCTATTCTAGACTATTCTAGTCTATTCTAGTCTATTCTAGTCTATTCTAGTCTATTCTAGTCTATTCTAGTCTATTCAAGTCTATTCTAGTCTATTCTAGTCTATTCTAGTCTATTCTAGTCTATTCTAGTCTATTCTAGTCTGTTCTACTATATTCTAGTCTATTCTAGTCTATTCTAGTCTATTCTAGTCTATTCTAGTCTATTCTAGTCTATTCTAGTCTATTCTAGTCTATTCTAGTCTATTCTAGTCTATTCTAGTCTATTCTAGTCTATTCTAGTCTATTCTAGTCTATTCTAGTCTATTCTAGTCTATTCTAGTCTATTCTAGTCTATTCTAGTCTATTCTAGTCTATTCTAGTCTATTCTAGTCTATTCTAGTCTATTCAAGTCTATTCTAGTCTATTCTAGTCTATTCTAGTCTATTCTAGTCTATTCTAGTCTGTTCTACTATATTCTAGTCTATTCTAGTCTGTTCTAGTCTATTCTAGTCTATTCTAGTCTATTCTAGTCTATTCTAGTCTATTCTAGTCTATTCTAGTCTATTCTAGTCTATTCTAGTCTATTCTAGTCTATTCTAGTCTATTCTAGTCTATTCTAGTCTATTCTAGTCTATTCTAGTCTATTCTAGTCTATTCTAGTCTATTCTAGTCTATTCTAGTCTATTCTAGTCTATTCTAGTCTATTCTAGTCTATTCAAGTGTATTCTAGTCTATTCTAGTCTATTCTACTCTATTCTACTATATTCTAGTCTATTCTAGTCTATTCTAGTCTATTCTAGTCTATTCTAGTCTATTCTAGTCTATTCTAGTCTATTCTAGTCTATTCTAGTCTATTCTAGTCTATTCTAGTCTATTCTAGTCTATTCTAGTCTATTCTAGTCTATTCTAGTCTATTCTAGTCTATTCTAGTCTATTCTAGTCTATTCTAGTCTATTCTAGATTATTCTAGTCTATTCTAGTCTATTCTACTCTATTCTACTATATTCTAGTCTATTCTAGTCTATTCTAGTCTATTCTAGACTATTCTAGTCTATTCTAGTCTATTCTAGACTATTCTAGTCTATTCTAGACTATTCTAGTCTATTCTAGTCTATTCTAGTCTATTCTAGTCTATTCTACTCTATTCTACTATATTCTAGTCTATTCTAGTCTATTCTAGACTATTCTAGACTATTCTAGTCTATTCTAGTCTATTCTGGTCTATTCTAGACTATTCTAGTCTATTCTAGTCTATTCTAGTCTATTCTAGTCTATTCTAGTCTATTCTAGTCTATTCTAGTCTATTCTAGTCTATTCTAGTCTATTCTAGTCTATTCTAGTCTATTCTAGTCTATTCTAGTCTATTCTAGTCTATTCTAGTCTATTCTAGTCTATTCTAGTCTATTCTAGTCTATTCTAGTCTATTCTAGTCTATTCTAGTCTATTCTAGTCTATTCTAGTCTATTCTAGTCTATTCTAGTCTATTCTAGTCTATTCTAGTCTATTCTAGTCTATTCTAGTCTATTCTAGTCTATTCTAGTCTATTCTAGTCTGTTCTACTATATTCTAGTCTATTCTAGTCTATTCTAGTCTATTCTAGTCTATTCTAGTCTATTCTAGTCTGTTCTACTATATTCTAGTCTATTCTAGTCTATTCTAGTCTATTCTAGTCTATTCTAGTCTATTCTAGTCTATTCTAGTCTATTCTAGTCTATTCTACTCTATTCTACTATATTCTAGTCTATTCTAGTCTATTCTAGTCTATTCTAGTCTATTCTAGTCTATTCTAGTCTATTCTAGTCTATTCTAGTCTATTCTAGTCTATTCTAGTCTATTCTAGTCTATTCTAGTCTATTCTAGTCTATTCTAGTCTATTCTAGTCTATTCTAGTCTATTCTAGTCTATTCTAGTCTATTCTAGTCTATTCTAGTCTATTCTAGTCTATTCTAGTCTATTCAAGTCTATTCTAGTCTATTCTAGTCTATTCTAGTCTATTCTAGTCTATTCTAGTCTGTTCTACTATATTCTAGTCTATTCTAGTCTATTCTAGTCTATTCTAGTCTGTTCTACTATATTCTAGTCTATTCTAGTCTATTCTAGTCTATTCTAGTCTATTCTAGTCTGTTCTACTATATTCTAGTCTATTCTAGTCTATTCTAGTCTATTCTAGTCTACTCTAGTCTATTCTAGTCTATTCTAGTCTATTCTACTCTATTCTACTATATTCTAGTCTATTCTAGTCTATTCTAGTCTATTCTAGTCTATTCTAGTCTATTCTAGTCTATTCTAGTCTATTCTAGTCTATTCAAGTCTATTCTAGTCTATTCTAGTCTATTCTAGTCTATTCTAGTCTATTCTAGTCTGTTCTACTATATTCTAGTCTATTCTAGTCTATTCTAGTCTATTCTAGTCTATTCTAGTCTATTCTAGTCTGTTCTACTATATTCTAGTCTATTCTAGTCTATTCTAGTCTATTCTAGTCTATTCTAGTCTATTCTACTCTATTCTACTATATTCTAGTCTATTCTAGTCTATTCTAGTCTATTCTAGGCTATTCTAGTCTATTCTAGTCTATTCTAGTCTATTCTAGTCTATTCTAGTCTATTCTAGTCTATTCTAGTCTATTCTAGTCTATTCTAGTCTATTCTAGTCTATTCTAGTCTATTCTAGTCTATTCTAGTCTATTCAAGTCTATTCTAGTCTATTCTAGTCTATTCTACTCTATTCTACTATATTCTAGTCTATTCTAGTCTATTCTAGTCTATTCTAGTCTATTCTAGTCTATTCTAGTCTATTCTAGTCTATTCTAGTCTATTCTAGTCTATTCTAGTCTATTCTAGTCTATTCTAGTCTATTCTAGTCTATTCTAGTCTATTCTAGTCTATTCTAGTCTATTCTAGTCTATTCTAGACTATTCTAGTCTATTCTAGTCTATTCTACTCTATTCTACTATATTCTAGTCTATTCTAGTCTATTCTAGTCTATTCTAGACTATTCTAGTCTATTCTAGTCTATTCTAGACTATTCTAGTCTATTCTAGACTATTCTAGTCTATTCTAGTCTATTCTAGTCTATTCTACTCTATTCTACTATATTCTAGTCTATTCTAGTCTATTCTAGACTATTCTAGACTATTCTAGTCTATTCTAGTCTATTCTGGTCTATTCTAGACTATTCTAGTCCATTCTAGTCTATTCTAGTCTATTCTAGTCTATTCTAGTCTATTCTAGTCTATTCTAGTCTATTCTAGTCTATTCTAGTCTATTCTAGTCTATTCTGGTCTATTCTAGTCTATTCTAGTCTATTCTAGTCTATTCTAGTCTATTCTAGTCTATTCTAGTCTATTCTAGTCTATTCTAGTCTATTCTAGTCTATTCTAGTCTATTCTAGATTATTCTAGTCTATTCTAGTCTATTCTACTCTATTCTACTATATTCTAGTCTATTCTAGTCTATTCTAGTCTATTCTAGACTATTCTAGTCTATTCTAGTCTATTCTAGACTATTCTAGTCTATTCTAGACTATTCTAGTCTATTCTAGTCTATTCTAGTCTATTCTAGTCTATTCTACTCTATTCTACTATATTCTAGTCTATTCTAGTCTATTCTAGACTATTCTAGACTATTCTAGTCTATTCTAGTCTATTCTGGTCTATTCTAGACTATTCTAGTCCATTCTAGTCTATTCTAGTCTATTCTAGTCTATTCTAGTCTATTCTAGTCTATTCTAGTCTATTCTAGTCTATTCTAGTCTATTCTAGTCTATTCTAGTCTATTCTAGTCTATTCTAGTCTATTCTAGTCTATTCTAGTCTATTCTAGTCTATTCTAGTCTATTCTAGTCTATTCTAGTCTATTCTAGTCTATTCTAGACTATTCTAGTCTATTCTAGTCTATTCTAGTCTATTCTAGTCTATTCTAGTCTATTCTAGACTATTCTAGTCTATTCTAGTCTATTCTAGTCTATTCTAGTCTATTCTAGTCTATTCTAGTCTATTCTAGTCTATTCTAGTCTATTCTAGTCTATTCTAGTCTGTTCTACTATATTCTAGTCTATTCTAGTCTATTCTAGTCTATTCTAGTCTATTCTAGTCTGTTCTACTATATTCTAGTCTATTCTAGTCTATTCTAGTCTATTCTAGTCTATTCTAGTCTATTCTAGTCTATTCTAGTCTATTCTAGTCTATTCTAGTCTATTCTAGTCTATTCTAGTCTATTCTAGTCTATTCTAGTCTATTCTAGTCTATTCTAGTCTATTCTAGTCTATTCTAGTCTATTCTAGTCTATTCTAGTCTATTCTAGTCTATTCTAGTCTATTCTAGTCTATTCTAGTCTATTCTAGTCTATTCTAGTCTATTCTAGTCTATTCTAGTCTATTCTAGTCTATTCTAGTCTATTCTAGTCTATTCTAGTCTATTCTAGTCTATTCAAGTCTATTCTAGTCTATTCTAGTCTATTCTAGTCTATTCTAGTCTATTCTAGTCTGTTCTACTATATTCTAGTCTATTCTAGTCTATTCTAGTCTGTTCTACTATATTCTAGTCTATTCTAGTCTATTCTAGTCTATTCTAGTCTGTTCTACTATATTCTAGTCTATTCTAGTCTATTCTAGTCTATTCTAGTCTACTCTAGTCTATTCTAGTCTATTCTAGTCTATTCTACTCTATTCTACTATATTCTAGTCTATTCTAGTCTATTCTAGTCTATTCTAGTCTATTCTAGTCTATTCTAGTCTATTCTAGTCTATTCTAGTCTATTCAAGTCTATTCTAGTCTATTCTAGTCTATTCTAGTCTATTCTAGTCTATTCTAGTCTGTTCTACTATATTCTAGTCTATTCTAGTCTATTCTAGTCTATTCTAGTCTGTTCTACTATATTCTAGTCTATTCTAGTCTATTCTAGTCTATTCTAGTCTATTCTAGTCTATTCTAGTCTATTCTAGTCTATTCTACTCTATTCTACTATATTCTAGTCTATTCTAGTCTATTCTAGTCTATTCTAGGCTATTCTAGTCTATTCTAGTCTATTCTAGTCTATTCTAGTCTATTCTAGTCTATTCTAGTCTATTCTAGTCTATTCTAGTCTATTCTAGTCTATTCTAGTCTATTCTAGTCTATTCAAGTCTATTCTAGTCTATTCTACTCTATTCTACTATATTCTAGTCTATTCTAGTCTATTCTAGTCTATTCTAGTCTATTCTAGTCTATTCTAGTCTATTCTAGTCTATTCTAGTCTATTCTAGTCTATTCTAGTCTATTCTAGTCTATTCTAGTCTATTCTAGTCTATTCTAGTCTATTCTAGTCTATTCTAGTCTATTCTAGTCTATTCTAGTCTATTCTAGTCTATTCTAGTCTATTCTAGTCTATTCTAGTCTATTCTAGATTATTCTAGTCTATTCTAGTCTATTCTACTCTATTCTACTATATTCTAGTCTATTCTAGTCTATTCTAGTCTATTCTAGACTATTCTAGTCTATTCTAGTCTATTCTAGACTATTCTAGTCTATTCTAGACTATTCTAGTCTATTCTAGTCTATTCTAGTCTATTCTACTCTATTCTACTATATTCTAGTCTATTCTAGTCTATTCTAGACTATTCTAGACTATTCTAGTCTATTCTAGTCTATTCTGGTCTATTCTAGACTATTCTAGTCCATTCTAGTCTATTCTAGTCTATTCTAGTCTATTCTAGTCTATTCTAGTCTATTCTAGTCTATTCTAGTCTATTCTAGTCTATTCTAGTCTATTCTAGTCTATTCTAGTCTATTCTAGTCTATTCTAGTCTATTCTAGACTATTCTAGTCTATTCTAGTCTATTCTAGTCTATTCTAGTCTATTCTAGTCTATTCTAGTCTATTCTGGTCTATTCTAGTCTATTCTAGTCTATTCTAGACTATTCTAGTCTATTCTAGTCTATTCTAGTCTATTCTAGTCTATTCTAGTCTATTCTAGTCTATTCTAGTCTATTCTAGTCTATTCTAGTCTATTCTAGTGTATTCTAGTCTATTCTAGACTATTCTAGTCTATTCTAGACTATTCTAGTCTATTCTAGACTATTCTAGTCTATTCTAGTCTATTCTAGTCTATTCTAGTCTATTCTAGTCTATTCTAGTCTATTCTAGTCTATTCTAGTCTATTCTAGTCTATTCTAGTCTATTCTAGTCTATTCTAGTCTATTCTAGTCTATTCTAGTCTATTCTAGTCTATTCTAGTCTATTCTAGTCTATTCTAGTCTATTCTAGTCTATTCTAGTCTATTCTAGTCTATTCTAGTCTATTCTAGTCTATTCTAGTCTATTCTAGTCTATTCTAGTCTATTCTAGTCTATTCTAGTCTATTCTAGTCTATTCTAGTCTATTCTAGTCTATTCTAGTCTATTCAAGTCTATTCTAGTCTATTCTAGTCTATTCTAGTCTATTCTAGTCTATTCTAGTCTGTTCTACTATATTCTAGTCTATTCTAGTCTGTTCTAGTCTATTCTAGTCTATTCTAGTCTATTCTAGTCTATTCTAGTCTATTCTAGTCTATTCTAGTCTATTCTAGTCTATTCTAGTCTATTCTAGTCTATTCTAGTCTATTCTAGTCTATTCTAGTCTATTCTAGTCTATTCTAGTCTATTCTAGTCTATTCTAGTCTATTCTAGTCTATTCTAGTCTATTCTAGTCTATTCTAGTCTATTCAAGTGTATTCTAGTCTATTCTAGTCTATTCTACTCTATTCTACTATATTCTAGTCTATTCTAGTCTATTCTAGTCTATTCTAGTCTATTCTAGTCTATTCTAGTCTATTCTAGTCTATTCTAGTCTATTCTAGTCTATTCTAGTCTATTCTAGTCTATTCTAGTCTATTCTAGTCTATTCTAGTCTATTCTAGTCTATTCTAGTCTATTCTAGTCTATTCTAGTCTATTCTAGTCTATTCTAGATTATTCTAGTCTATTCTAGTCTATTCTACTCTATTCTACTATATTCTAGTCTATTCTAGTCTATTCTAGTCTATTCTAGACTATTCTAGTCTATTCTAGTCTATTCTAGACTATTCTAGTCTATTCTAGACTATTCTAGTCTATTCTAGTCTATTCTAGTCTATTCTAGTCTATTCTACTCTATTCTACTATATTCTAGTCTATTCTAGTCTATTCTAGACTATTCTAGACTATTCTAGTCTATTCTAGTCTATTCTGGTCTATTCTAGACTATTCTAGTCTATTCTAGTCTATTCTAGTCTATTCTAGTCTATTCTAGTCTATTCTAGTCTATTCTAGTCTATTCTAGTCTATTCTAGTCTATTCTAGTCTATTCTAGTCTATTCTAGTCTATTCTAGTCTATTCTAGTCTATTCTAGTCTATTCTAGTCTATTCTAGTCTATTCTAGTCTATTCTAGTCTATTCTAGTCTATTCTAGTCTATTCTAGTCTATTCTAGTCTATTCTAGTCTATTCTAGTCTATTCTAGTCTATTCTAGTCTATTCTAGTCTATTCTAGTCTATTCTAGTCTATTCTAGTCTATTCTAGTCTATTCTAGTCTATTCTAGTCTATTCTAGTCTATTCTAGTCTATTCTAGTCTGTTCTACTATATTCTAGTCTATTCTAGTCTATTCTAGTCTATTCTAGTCTATTCTAGTCTATTCTAGTCTGTTCTACTATATTCTAGTCTATTCTAGTCTATTCTAGTCTATTCTAGTCTATTCTAGTCTATTCTAGTCTATTCTAGTCTATTCTACTCTATTCTACTATATTCTAGTCTATTCTAGTCTATTCTAGTCTATTCTAGTCTATTCTAGTCTATTCTAGTCTATTCTAGTCTATTCTAGTCTATTCTAGTCTATTCTAGTCTATTCTAGTCTATTCTAGTCTATTCTAGTCTATTCTAGTCTATTCTAGTCTATTCTAGTCTATTCTAGTCTATTCTAGTCTATTCTAGTCTATTCTAGTCTATTCTAGTCTATTCTAGTCTATTCTAGTCTATTCAAGTCTATTCTAGTCTATTCTAGTCTATTCTAGTCTATTCTAGTCTATTCTAGTCTGTTCTACTATATTCTAGTCTATTCTAGTCTATTCTAGTCTATTCTAGTCTGTTCTACTATATTCTAGTCTATTCTAGTCTATTCTAGTCTATTCTAGTCTATTCTAGTCTGTTCTACTATATTCTAGTCTATTCTAGTCTATTCTAGTCTATTCTAGTCTACTCTAGTCTATTCTAGTCTATTCTAGTCTATTCTACTCTATTCTACTATATTCTAGTCTATTCTAGTCTATTCTAGTCTATTCTAGTCTATTCTAGTCTATTCTAGTCTATTCTAGTCTATTCTAGTCTATTCAAGTCTATTCTAGTCTATTCTAGTCTATTCTAGTCTATTCTAGTCTATTCTAGTCTGTTCTACTATATTCTAGTCTATTCTAGTCTATTCTAGTCTATTCTAGTCTATTCTAGTCTATTCTAGTCTGTTCTACTATATTCTAGTCTATTCTAGTCTATTCTAGTCTATTCTAGTCTATTCTAGTCTATTCTAGTCTATTCTACTCTATCTAGTCTATTCTAGTCTATTCTAGTCTATTCTAGGCTATTCTAGTCTATTCTAGTCTATTCTAGTCTATTCTAGTCTATTCTAGTCTATTCTAGTCTATTCTAGTCTATTCTAGTCTATTCTAGTCTATTCTAGTCTATTCTAGTCTATTCTAGTCTATTCTAGTCTATTCAAGTCCTATTCTAGTCTATTCTAGTCTATTCTACTCTATTCTACTATATTCTAGTCTATTCTAGTCTATTCTAGTCTATTCTAGTCTATTCTAGTCTATTCTAGTCTATTCTAGTCTATTCTAGTCTATTCTAGTCTATTCTAGTCTATTCTAGTCTATTCTAGTCTATTCTAGTCTATTCTAGTCTATTCTAGTCTATTCTAGTCTATTCTAGTCTATTCTAGTCTATTCTAGTCTATTCTAGTCTATTCTAGATTATTCTAGTCTATTCTAGTCTATTCTACTCTATTCTACTATATTCTAGTCTATTCTAGTCTATTCTAGTCTATTCTAGACTATTCTAGTCTATTCTAGTCTATTCTAGACTATTCTAGTCTATTCTAGACTATTCTAGTCTATTCTAGTCTATTCTAGTCTATTCTACTCTATTCTACTATATTCTAGTCTATTCTAGTCTATTCTAGACTATTCTAGACTATTCTAGTCTATTCTAGTCTATTCTGGTCTATTCTAGACTATTCTAGTCCATTCTAGTCTATTCTAGTCTATTCTAGTCTATTCTAGTCTATTCTAGTCTATTCTAGTCTATTCTAGTCTATTCTAGTCTATTCTAGTCTATTCTAGTCTATTCTAGTCTATTCTAGTCTATTCTAGTCTATTCTAGTCTATTCTAGTCTATTCTAGTCTATTCTAGTCTATTCTAGTCTATTCTAGTCTATTCTAGTCTATTCTAGTCTATTCTAGTCTATTCTAGTCTATTCTAGATTATTCTAGTCTATTCTAGTCTATTCTACTCTATTCTACTATATTCTAGTCTATTCTAGTCTATTCTAGTCTATTCTAGACTATTCTAGTCTATTCTAGTCTATTCTAGACTATTCTAGTCTATTCTAGACTATTCTAGTCTATTCTAGTCTATTCTAGTCTATTCTAGTCTATTCTACTCTATTCTACTATATTCTAGTCTATTCTAGTCTATTCTAGACTATTCTAGACTATTCTAGTCTATTCTAGTCTATTCTGGTCTATTCTAGACTATTCTATATTCTAGTCTATTCTAGTCTATTCTAGTCTATTCTAGTCTATTCTAGTCTATTCTAGTCTATTCTAGTCTATTCTAGTCTATTCTAGTCTATTCTAGTCTATTCTAGTCTATTCTAGTCTATTCTAGTCTATTCTAGTCTATTCTAGTCTATTCTAGTCTATTCTAGTCTATTCTAGTCTATTCTAGACTATTCTAGTCTATTCTAGTCTATTCTAGTCTATTCTAGTCTATTCTAGTCTATTCTAGACTATTCTAGTCTATTCTAGTCTATTCTAGTCTATTCTAGTCTATTCTAGTCTATTCTAGTCTATTCTAGTCTATTCTAGTCTATTCTAGTCTATTCTAGTCTGTTCTACTATATTCTAGTCTATTCTAGTCTATTCTAGTCTATTCTAGTCTATTCTAGTCTGTTCTACTATATTCTAGTCTATTCTAGTCTATTCTAGTCTATTCTAGTCTATTCTAGTCTATTCTAGTCTATTCTAGTCTATTCTAGTCTATTCTAGTCTATTCTAGTCTATTCTAGTCTATTCTAGTCTATTCTAGTCTATTCTAGTCTATTCTAGTCTATTCTAGTCTATTCTAGTCTATTCTAGTCTATTCTAGTCTATTCTAGTCTATTCTAGTCTATTCTAGTCTATTCTAGTCTATTCTAGTCTATTCTAGTCTATTCTAGTCTATTCTAGTCTATTCTAGTCTATTCTAGTCTATTCTAGTCTATTCTAGTCTATCTAGTCTATTCTAGTCTATTCTAGTCTATTCAAGTCTATTCTAGTCTATTCTAGTCTATTCTAGTCTATTCTAGTCTATTCTAGTCT